>SKCR01051412.1:0-178279 GCA_019454045.1 Zanthoxylum bungeanum
CCTCCACCCTGGGTTGTAGGTGTTGGAATATGGATTGTTCCCCTGTCTGTTGAAATTATTGACATAATTCACCGTTTCTTCAAGTTGGTTTGGTTCTGGTGCTCGTCCATATGGTGAACTTGTGGATCCAGTGGTAAAAGTCTCCATGAATTTGCATATCTGATCCAGCTTGGTATTAACTGCTGTATTGACTCCACTTTCATAAATTCCTGCAATTCTTTGGATCATGCTCCTTTCAGTTGGCCACAAGGAATTGTTGTTGGCCATTTCTTCAATTAGGTCCCAGGCTTGATCTTCTCCTTTTGCCATCAGGGCTCCTCCAGCAGCAGCATCGATTGTGGTTCTCATTATTCCAGAAAGTCCATTATAGAATGTTTGGACTTGAAGCCATTTTGGAATCTCATGGTGTGGACATTTCCGGAGTAAATCTTTGTACCTTTCCCAAGCTTCGTAGAGAGTTTCCGAGTCTTGTTGTACAAAGGATGTGATGTCGTTTCTCAGTTTTCCAGTTCTGGCTGGTGGAAAATACTTTGCAAGAAATTTGGTGGCTAAGGTGTTCCATGTTGTGATAGAACCTGCTGGTAATGAATGTAGCCAGGCTTTAGCTCTGTCCTTCAAGGAGTATGGGAAAACACGCAGTCTAATTGCTTCTTCAGCCTCTCGGTTGTAATTGAAAGTGCCGCAAACTTCCAGGAAGTTGCTGATGTGGGTATTAGGGTCTTCAATTGCATTTCCTCCAAACGAACTGACTGCTGAATCATCTGAATGCATGTTTTGATTGCACCCGCATTTGCTGGTAATGAGGAAGTATAATACAAGAAATGAGTCTGTCAACCACCGGAATGGTTCTGTCTCGAATGGGAATTGGTGGTGCAACATTCAAAGTTCAGGTTCCATGTTGACTAAAGCTTCTTGGCCTTCTCGCTGTTCCCTTCTCAACTGTCTGATGGTTCTTTCAATTTCCGGGTCAAGCGGTCGAAGTTCAAAGCTTCTGGTTCGTCTCATAAAGTTTCTGAGAACCTGAAACACAAGAAATAAAAACAATAAGTAAAAAGAAAATTAGATACAAGTACGGTATCTAACCTTAAAACTAATAGTGAAAGATAAATAAGTCCCCGGCAACGGCGCCAAAAACTTGACCGGCGTAACACACACGTATAACGCAAGCGCACGTATCGTTCAAGTAGTATAAAAATATCGATCCCACGAGGACTTAATATCTAATCTATTAATTTTATGAGGTCAAATGATTACTAATATCTAACAGGTTGATTTATTGATTTGAAATGGTGACGATTCTAAATTTAAAAACAAGTAAATAAAATTGTCGAAAATAGTTTTAAGAAAATTCAATATTAAAACTATCTAGGGTTGTGAATCTTTTCAATATTATTTAAAGATGAAGTGGTTATCCTATAGTTGGGTAATATATTGATTTATTAACCTAGAACACTAAATTATGTGAAAGCCTCTTCCGATGGTCAATTACAAATACCTAGTATAATCCAATGAACCATATGTCTATGTCAACCAAATTACCTAGATTCATTAAGATTAAGTTCCAATTAAGGCTACCTCCGCCCGACAGGTATATCCTATCCTGTAAGGAAATCTATTAAAAGAGTTATATATCCTCAAGGAAGATCGTGGGCTATTGAGTCTAAGGTCTTAAACTTAAAATCCCTATGTCTAGTTCATTTTAAGTTTACCTAATCAATTTTATTAATGGCCAGTTAATAAAAAGCATTAAGATTAAGACTCAATAAATAAATCTTTATATTACCCAAACTATAATCTAACTCTTATAAACCAGTGATATTGAAATTCATCACAACCCTAGATAACTAACTTAGTTATGACACATGGCTCGGGCTAGTAAAAACTTAAAAGTAAAAGCCATAAAGTAAAAATGCGAAATAGTAAATGCGGTAAAGTAAATACTGAAAAGTAAATAACAATAAAATAAAATGCTAAGGTAAAAGGAATTACTTTTACTATTTACTATTTTAGATATCTCCATAAAATAATATATAAACTTGTGATAATATTACCAACCAGCCATATAGGCGGTAACCTGATTAATTCAAATTAAGTCCGACCAGCCATAAAGGCGGTATGATTTGTCCATGAACCTGCCATATAGGCGGTAAGAAAATTTAATTATCAACCAGCCATAAAGGCAGTATCCTGGATTAGTCAGGTTTAAAACAATTTAAATTTAATAGCCAACCGACCAATATGGCGGTATCCGTATTAAGTCAAATTTTAAATAGTAAATATATTATATTTAAGGGAGATTAATCTAAATAGTAACAGTAAAAAGAATTACCTTTCACCTTAGCAAGGAGAAGTTACCTCATCATGGTTGAATAGTAAAACTGAAACAGTAAAAACAAGATAAATACTATTACTATTACTATTACAGAAAGTAATTACTATTACAAAATGTAATTAATTACAAAACTTAAATTAAAAGAGATTAGAGAGAGAAACTCCCGATTTTACATCAAAGATATGAGAGAGAATGGTGCAACTAAACTGAAATGGGCGGCCTCCTTTTATAGGCAAATTTTGGTCCAGCGTCGCGACGCTGAAAATACACTAGCGTCGCGACGCTGGCAACAGTTTCTGGAGTCCATGCGTACGTTGACCACGCGGCTGTCGGCACAATAATTGGTGACATGTGTCACGCTCTGGTTGACTTGCGCAGCGGTCCAATGAAATCGTGCCACGTGTAATCTTGTGAGTGGGTGTAAATTCGGTCTAATAGAATGGTGACACGTGGCATGCTCTGATTCGTTGATTATTCGGTCCAAGAGAGAGGCGACACGTGGCACGCGGTTTGGGTGGTCCAATGAGGTGATGACACGTGGCATGAGGCGCATGTTAGCAAGGGCGGTGCACGTTAGCAAGTCCAACCTATCAGATTTTGACACGTGGCTGACGGCGCATGTTAGCACATTCGGCGCATCCTGGGCGTCGCGACGCGCAAGGCTTCAGCGTCGCGACGCTGAAAAGACGAAAATATCCCTGTTGACTCATTTTTGTCCGTTTTTGCCCCCAATCACACCTCTGAATGTCCTGAAACTTTATTTATCTACAAAATAACAACAAACACATCAAAATATTCACAAGACTCAAGAAACTTACAAAATATTAGGATAATGAGTGGGAAATAGTGATATAAATACCACTCATCAAGTATTAATCCACGAATAATTTAATCATTAAATATCCATAGTCGTAGTATTATCGAGACTGGACATCGATAATACGGAATAGACTAGTATTACACTTGTGAGCATTATGGAAGCTTAACGGCATAGTTCTTATATATTTAAGTATTGGATACTTATGCAAGTGTGATAGGAGGTTCTGTTAGCCGTTGGACCGAGAATAGCTTCGCTCTGGATAGACCCCTCGGAATCTCATTGGTAGTATGACTATGTGTCTATGGGAATCCGAATCAGGGTAGGTGTATGTGGTCTTAACCTGAGACTTGCATCGCTAATACTTGCAACAATCAATACGCTTTGGTTTTGGTCGTCTGGAAATTTAAAAGGTTCTGTGTACGCCTCTTCTGGGTTTATTGATAATCGTAGTGTATTGGGTGTGATGTCAAGATGGAAGTATCACTTCAGTCATATGGAGACGATGATCACGCAGGTATACATAACTAGTACTCTTAAATGCTGCAACTATCGGAATAATATGACTAGGTCATGATTATCCGATTACAGAGACTAGTTGCTAGTGATCCGATATATGCTTCATACGGGACAGACACAGTTCCAGCCCCAGGCCTATCATATGACATCTGATACTGGATCGTAATACGTAATACATTGTATACTACGCCTGATACAAATTATATATTCTTCGTTGATTATTCTGGAGAATTAGGTAGGTACGGTGCTTTGCTAGAAGCCAACCGTGTCTTGTAAATCGGTAAGAATGTGGTACATGGTATGCACGTGTTCGGATAGTCTAATGACCGTATTTACTACCAATATATCCAAGGATCTCTTGGGTTGCTTCCCAAAGATTCACCGATGATATTTGACTCGAACAGAATTAATGAGGGATTGATTATGAGAGAGAAAATAATCTGGGATTAATTGCGGCAATAATTTATCTGGGATAAAATTCGAATAGAAGAGAGAACGCGATTAATTGGAATTAATCGATTAAATAATATATTAGATATATTAATTGAAATTGGATTTCAATAAGGAATTAAAATTGGATTTTAATTCGGGCGAACAAATTAATTTGGAATTATTTCGTTAGCTATTTTCATAATATATTTGCTAGGCATTATTATTTAATTAAATTGGATTTAATTACGTCGCAACGGTAAATTCGTTTATTCGGAATAAACAAACCCAAGCCCAAAGTGTGTTGTGTAAGCCTACTAGATTTGGGAATTAAATGGGTGGGACCCATGACTTCCATCAAAAGTCACTATTTGTGATGTTGGTGGTTGAAATAGTAAATGTGGCATTTACTTCTCATATCTTCCACCACTTTGAAAGTCAACACACAATTTAACTTTGGTATTAGTTTTAGAAAATAAAATATATCAAAAACTTCATCTTCTCTCTTTCTATTACAATGACGTGATCCTCTCTTCTCTCCATTGGAATTTTGTTGCAAAATTCAAGCAAGCTAGCACTTATAGGAGTCTTGTGAGGTGATAGAGAAACTCACATTTGGGTTAGAAACTGATGAGTGGTAATTATATCACTATTTCCCACTCATTTAACCTAATATTTTGTATAGTTTCTTGAGTTTTGTGAATATTTTGATGTGTTTTGTGTTATTTTGTAGATAAATAAAGTTTCAGGACAATCTTGAGGTGATTTGGGCCAAAACATTGAAAGTTGAACAAAAAGGGCATTTTGGTAATTTGCCGCATCGTGACGCCTAACGTGCGCCGAACAGTGCTAACATGCGCCGGGTCCACGTGTCAGAATTTGAGAAAGGTTTGACTTTGCTAACGTGCGCCGTGTCACGTGTCACCATCACAGCCGATCTGCTAACATACGACATGCCACGTGTCATCATCCTACAGTGCCGACAGTCACCATCACCACGTGTTGCCACATGTCACTCCACCTGTCAGCCACATCATCGTCCACATCACCAGTTGATCGAGTCAAACTGCCACGTCATCAGAAACCAATCACAGCGTGCCACGTGTCGCAATTCTATGGTGCCGACAGTCACTTTACCACGTGTCACCACGTCAGCACCACGTCAGCATCAATCATTGACTCACTGATTCGTATCTGACACGTGGCGGATAAGAATCTGAGCCGACCAATCAGAAGCCGCCACGTGTCATAATAATTGAGCTCCAACCACCTTGCCACGTGTCACCTTATCACCTTATCCAAATCGCCACTTGTCATCACCTCAGCATGCCACGACCAAAAGAGGTTGGCGTCGTGACGCCCAGAGCCTACCGAGGCCTATAAATTCAGCTCGATGTTTCAATTTCAAATGTACCATTCTCTCTGAATTCTCTGATGTAAATATGAAGTTTTCTATCTAGTTTCTTTTAGCTTTTAGTTTTGTAATTCATTTTAATTACGTTCTGTAATGATAATAATTTACTTTCTTACTTTTTACAGTTTTTACTAATCACCATGAGGAGGTAACTTCCCCAGCTACGGTGAAAGGTAATTCTTTTACTGTTACTATTTAGATTAATCTCCCTTAAAAATAATATATTCACTCTTTAAAATATTGACTTAAAAATGATACCGCCAGATTGGTCGGTTGGTAATTCATTTTAATCTGGTTTAAACCTGACTAATCAAGGATACCGCCAGATTGGTCGGTTGGTAATTAAATTTTCTTACCGCCTATATGGCAGGTTTATTTTGGTTCCGCCTTTATGGCTGGTTTTGAACTTAATTTGACTTAATCAGGTTACCGCCTATATGGATGGTTGGTAAAATAATCACAAGTTAATATATTATATTAATGGAGATATCTAAATAATAAATAGTAAAAGTTGATCCTTTTACCTTAGCATTTTATTTTATTTTTCAGCTTTTACTTTATATCTTTTACTTTTCAGCATTTTTATTTTATGTCTTTTACTTTTAAGTTTTTACTAGCCCTAGTTTTGTGTTAGTTATCTGGGATTGTGATGATTTCTAATATCACCGGTTTATAAGGGGTTATTTTATAGTTTGGGTAATTTAAAGGTTTACTTATTAAGTCTTAAGCTTAATGCTTCTTGTTGTCTGATCACCAATAAGATTGATCTGGTAAATCTAAAATGAACTAGACATATGGATTTTAGGTTTCAGCCTTAGACTTAATAGCCCACGATCTTCCTTGAGGATAGATAACCATTTAATAGATTTCCTTACAGGATAGACATATACCTGTCGGGCGGGGGTAGCCATAATTGGAACTTAAACTTAATGAATCCAGATAATTTGGTTGACATAGACATATGGTTCAATTGGGTTAAACTGGGTATTTGCGTCTGACCACCGACAGAGGCTTTCGCATAATTTCGTGTTCCAGGTTAGTAAACCGATTTATTACACAAACATAAAATAATCACTTCATCTTTTAAAAGATATTAGAAAGATTCACAACCCTAGATCTTTGTGTCTTTTGTTATTTTCCTTAGTATTTTCTTTTGTCTTTTTATTTTTTTATTTATTTAGCAATTCTAAAATCAACCAAATCAATCAAGTAATCATTCTCTTCTCCCTCAATTAAATATTTGTAAATAAATAGATTCAACAATTAATAACAACAGTAGAAATTAAGTCCTCGTGGGATCGATATTTTTATACTACTTGAACGATACGTGCGCTTGCATTATACGTGTGTGTTTACGCCGGTCAAGTTTTTGGCGCCTTTGCCGGGGACTTATTTTTCTTGAGTTATTAATTTTGAAGCTATCTAATTTTCTTTATTTTTATCTTTAATTTTTATTTCTTTCTTTTGTTTTCAGGTGATTGAAAAATGGAACATTATTGGGAGATTGAGAAATCACTAGCTTTACTAGAAGATACACCCCAAATCTGGGAGCAACAGTCTGGTTTTCTGAGGACTGTTGACCAGCCCAACAACTATCACTGGATGTCAGAATCAAGCAATACTACATTTGCTCATCAGAACAAAATGGGGAGATGTGTAATTTGTGATGGTAACCACCCGAGTGATCAATGTATATACCTTTCAGAATGGCAGAATTATGGAATCATTCAAGGTACGAAGAACCATCATACTTTCCATCTTATCCACCATCCATCTACGATCTTCATCAAGAACCAGAACCATCAGAGGAAGATCAGTTGATTCACATGCTCAAAGATTGGTTCGAGGAACAGGAAGCTCAATTTGATGCACAAATTCAGAGTCAAGCGGCGTCTATACAGAGGATGACAGATCAAGTTAGACAATTAACAGATAAGCTGAATCACATATCTCACAGAGTAAACACAATACTACTGAAGAAGCCTTTGAATATCCTGAAATTCATCATGACATCATAACATGGACGAGGCTGAGTAGTATTAAGAATCAGAGGTATCAGTTCAGGAGCCCGAACCGGCAAAGTCTCGATTTGATTTTTATTATTCTGACTCTGATGATGATGAAACTGAGCTGTTTGTACCAACTGCACCAACAAATGAGGATGGAATTCTGTATCCTCAAAATGAAGATCTTGGATCATGCTTTACCATGATGTTTGATGAAGATCTACATGAACTATCCATTCCAGTCGTATCAGAGGATGAAGACCTAATGTCAGAAACATCTTTACATCCCCAGGTTGACACTTATGGAGCATGTTTTTCACAGATGACAGATGAAGAACTGAACAAGGAAATTTTAAAAATTCATATATGAAGAAAAGATGGAGCAAGAAGCAGAGCAAATGGAGGAGCAAATATCTGAACTTATTAAAGATCCTGAGCATTCAGAAGAAACATCAGTGTTTTGGGGAGTACAAATCAACGATATCACCCAGAAGCTTGACAGAATGGAACTTTCATTCAAAGTCAAGCACCATATAAGACCTCTTGATTTTAATTCTTTCTTTTCAAGAATCACTGGAGCAACAAAGATCAAAAAGGTGGCACAAGCACGAAATAAGAAAAAATTATTTTTGCCACTTTACCGTTGGAAGAGACCCTTCAAAAGCAACGCTCACGGGATTGTCTTTAATCGGACATCCAAAACGACATTGAAACCTCTTTAACAGATAGATTTCAGTCACGTCTGGCTGAAGATGAAAAATTTAGCGGTAGCAGGGAGGCAACCCATGCAATTTGTTGTAATTTCTATTTTTATATTTTGTGTATACATGTTGTAGAGTTTTTAATTTTATGTGTTATTTTTGTAGGAATGGTGTTTGGCAAAGATAAGAGATAATTCATTAGCGATGGCTGAGTAAAGAATGGATTCTTGAGATGCATCCTAATGAATTTATACTAAGCGAATGACGTATTACATACACAATTTCGTTGCCTTAATAATTGCTTTGATTTGCTTTTCTATTTTTTTTATTTCCTTTATTTTTGCCGACAAGATCTAAACTTTTTAAAATTTTCACGATTTATTTTGATGTTCATCTAATAATTGTTATTTGGCAGATACTAGTGCTATTGTTACTCACCGTTTTTCAGGTAGTATAAATTCAGCCCGTCATTGCACTTTTGAAGGCATCCAGATTTGAGAAAGAAATATATAAAAATGGAAGCTACTTCAAGAAGACGAGTTGAAAACATCTGTGTGTTTTGCGGTACTAGTGTTGGTACTAAGCTACAATACGTAGAGGCAGCACATGAATTGGGTCGAGTCTTAGCTGCAAGGAATATGCACTTAGTATATGGCGGAGGAAATCTTGGACTAATGGGGATCGTTTCAAAGGCCGTACAGGAAGGAGGCAGTCATGTTTTGGAAAATAATCCCAAAACCCTTGGCAGAGGCAAATCTTATTGGATCATCAAACGGATATGAACTGATCGTGAAAGGTATGTCTGAACGATTGATAGAAATGATTAACCGTGCTGATGCTTTTATCGCTTTGCCAGGTGGCTTGGGCACATTTGAGGAAATTTTTATAGTGCTATCTCGGGCGAACCTAAACATACACCAGAAACTGCTTGGACTGTTTAACGTTGATGGATTTTATGATTTTCTTTGTGTTTTTCTTGATGATGCTCGAAGAAATGGGTTCGTGTCAAAACCTATGGAAGAACTCCTCTATACTGCCAGAACTGCTCCGGATCTAATTGTCCAAATCTTAGCCTATGAACCACAAGTTGACCCTATCCTTTCAAAGATAAATTGGTCTGAGGACGATCGTGGTAAGAGACGTCGGATTAATCTGGATCTTAACCTTTAATTTCCTGTAGAATTTCGGCTAACCAGGTATTATCTTCTAAACTCTTCTTCTACTGTTTAAGACATTGGGGACAATGTCGTATTTAGGTTGTGGGGAGGGAATTAGTTTATCAGTACCTTGTTTTTAGTTTGTGTGTTATTTTTATTTTTAGTCCAAATTTTTCGAAAAATACAAAAAAATTGAAAAATTTTCAAAAATTACAAAAATATTTTGTGTTTTTGTGTTTTTATTTTGTCTAAAAAAGTGAAATTGGTAAGATATAGCTGAGTAAGGAGTTTTCACTCCTGAGACGTATCTCAAACCTATTTCGAAACATGTTAATTTTTGTTTATTTCCTTTTAAATTATTTAATTTGTAAATTCTCCATAAAACTGACTAAAATGGATTTTCATTTGCTCAGTTGGTAGATATTATCAACATGCATAGTAACATACGGACATAAGCTAAAATTGAAAAGTTTGTAATATTTAGTGCTCTAGTTTAATTGGAGGATGCATCTCAAAAAGTGATGGAGTTAAAATAAAAAAATCTGAGATCCGATTTATTAAGTCTGTAAGGGTGTTTTAACACCTAGTGCCCTAAAACCAACTGGTTTGGGAGTCACTGGCCCAAAGCTCGTTACATGGATCAAAGATGCTGCAAAAATATATATATCTAAAGTCTGAGTAATTAAGTCCGTAGGGGTGTCTTAACACCTGGTGCCCTAAAGCCAACTGGTTTGGGAGTCACCGACCCAACACTCGCTACATAGATGGAAGATATTGTATATAAATAAAAATCAAAAAATAAAAATAAAATATCAAAGAAAAAAATCATAAAAATCATAAAATTTATTCCATTGCTACAAAAAGGTGTGAAATCTGATAGAACTTTAGGACAAAAATATTACTCTCTTATCAACTGCACTTATGACTGTTGTGGGCAAAAATGAGTTGTTTAATATTTTGTTGGCTGTGTATATGAAGAATGGTAAATATAATTGGAGAATTTACTTATTCAGTAATTTAGAAAGAAACAAAACAACTAGTAACTTGGAGTAGAAGTTTCACCTGATTAGTCACTAACTTCTTTATTCTCTTTTCTCTTGTCTTTTTGCTTTTGTGTGCATTAGTTTCACTACCTTTTTACTTTTGTAAAATGTTTGTGGGTATCATTGATGTAAACCCTCACGAGACTGCAACTCGTCCACTAGGGACACCTAGAGGTTTAAATGCTTGTTGCATATGCTAAATGCAACCGTGATCCCTACGAAAGTGGCTTAGTTAATTTTATTATGTTATTTTATTCTATGTTTTGCTCGAGGACTAGCAAAATGTTAGGTTTGGGGGTATGATGAGTGGTAATTATATCACTATTTCCCACTCATTTAACCTAATATTTTGTATAGTTTCTTGAGTTTTGTGAATATTTTGATGTGTTTTGTGTTATTTTGTAGATAAATAAAGCTTCAGGACACTCTGGAGGTGATTTGGGCCAAAACAGTGAAAATTGGACGAAAATGGAATTTTGGTAATTTGCTGGGTCGCGACGCCTAACGTGCGCCGAACAGTGCTAACGTGCGCCGGGTCCACGTGTCAGAATTTGAGAAAAGTTTGAATTTGCTAACGTGCGCCGTTCCACGTGTCACCATCACAGCTGATCTGCTAACATGCGCCGTGCCACGTGTCATCATCCTACGGTGCCGACATTCGCCATCGCCACGTGTTGCCACGTGTCACTCCACTTGTCAGCCACGTCGTTGTCCACATCACCAGTTGACCGAGTCAAACTGCCACGTCATCAGAAACCAATCAAAGCGTGCCACGTGTCGCAATTCTATGGTGCCGACAGTCACTTTGACACTTGTCGCCACGTTAGCGCCATGTCAGCATCAATCATTGACTCACTTATCCGTATCTGACACGTGGCGGATAAGAATTTAAGCCGACCAATCAGAAACCGCCATGTGTCACAATAATTGAGCTCCAACCACCTTGCCACGTGTCACCTTGTCAACTTATCCAAAATCGCCACGTGTCATCACCTCAGCAGGCCACTACCAAAAGAGGCTGGCGTCGCGACGCCCAGAGCCTACCGAGGCCTATAAATTCAGCTCGATGTTTCAGTTTCAAATGTACCATTCTCTCTTAATTCTCTGATGTAAATATGGAGTTTTCTATCTAGTTTCTTTTAGCTTTTAGTTTTGTAATTAATTTTAATTACGTTCTGTAATAATAGTAATTTACTTTCTTACTTTTTACAGTTTTTACTATTCACCATGAGGAGGTAACTTCCCCAGCTAGGGTGAAAGGTAATTCTTTTACTGTTACTATTTTGATTAATCTCCCTTAAAAATAATATATTCACTATTTAAAATATTGACTTAAAAAGGATACCGCAGATTGGTCGGTTGGTAATTCATTTTAATCTGGTTTAAACCTGACTAATCAAGGATACCGCCAGATTGGTCGGTTGGTAATAAAATTTTCTTACTGTCTATATGGCAGGTTTATTTTGGTTCCGCATTTATGGCTGGTTGGACTTAATTTGACTTAATCAGGTTACCGCCTATATGGCTGGCTGGTAAAATAATCACAAGTTAATATATTATATTAAGGGAGATATCTAAATAATAAATAGTAAAAGTTGTTTCTTTTACCTTAGCATTTTATTTTATTTTTCAGCTTTTACTTTATGTCTTTTACTTTTCAGCATTTTTACTTTATGTCTTTTACTTTTAAGTTCTTACTAGCCCTAGTTATGTGTTAGTTATCTGGGGTTGTGATGATTTCTAATATCACCGGTTTATAAGGGGTTATTTTATAGTTTGGGTAATTTAAAGGTTTACTTATTAAGTCTTAAGCTTAATGCTTCTTGTTGTCTGATCACCAATAGATTGATCTGGTAAATCTAAAATGAACTAGACATATGGATTTTAGGTTTCAGCCTTAGACTTAATAGCCCACGATCTTCCTTGAGGATAGATAACCCTTTAATAGATTTCCTTACAGGATAGACATATACATGTCGGGCGGGGGTAGCCATAATTGGAACTTAAACTTAATGAATCCAGATAATTTGGTTGACATAGACTTATGGTTCAATTGGGTTAAACTGGGTATTTGCGTCTGACCATCGACATAGGCTTTCGCATAATTTCGTGTTCCAGGTTAGTAAATCGATTTATTACACAAACATTAAATAATCACTTCATCTTTTAAAAGATATTAGAAAGATTCACAACCCTAGATCTTTGTGTCTTTTGTTATTTTCCTTAGTATTTTCTTTTGTCTTTTTATTTATTTATTTAGCAATTCTACAATCAACCAAATCAATCAAGTAATCATTCTCTTCTCCCTCAATTAGATATTTGTAAATAAATAGATTCAACAATTAATAACAATAGTAGGAATTAAGTCCTCGTAGGATCGATATTTTTATACTACTTGAACAATATGTGCGCTTACGTTATACGTGTGTGTTTACGCCGGTCAGAAACATTCAACAAAGCTTGGAGCTTTATCAACATATAAAGATTTTGTGAAATCACACATCCGATCAATGTAAGTTTTTTCTGCAACTCACTTGATCATTCACACACAATATCATGACTTAGAGACCTTGGGCATGTCTAGGACACTAACACATGTCGTATACTGGAATCTTGGATTCCAATGGTTTCTCATTGAACCATGATCCTTGGAGACTCGTATAGACGTGTAGGTGTTTATAACGGATAAACATTGAATGACTCACCGAAGATTCTTAATAGATGTTACACCAACGTTAATAAGAATCTTCTCGGGTTGAGTAGTATAGTGATTCTTTGACTTGAGATACCACTGTGGATATATGAGTTATCCTCCACACTTTGATGGCAGTCACATCATCGATCTATTTAGATCAGACCTCCGCTTGTTCGTTGGGTGTGGACTGATGCTCAGGATATCTTGTGTGTGACAAGAAATGATCTGTCAGTTTTGTGTATAGAGCATAGGTATTCAATATGGAATTAGCAATCTGTTAATCCATGGGCCCATGGTACACTGTAGAAGCAAGTTCTAAGTGTTATTAAGAGATTGCTAATAGAAACGTCGACGTAATTATATCTATAGAGATTTGATGTTTATATCTATATCTCTGGAATAATCCAGACACTTGCGACATAGGGATTATACGTATGCAATGACCTCGACCGATATGGTTCAGTGAGTTTATCTGTGTTCGTCATAATTTATGGGTCGGTAGATTATAGACACGGAATTGGATTTCGTGATGGATATGTCTGAACCTAGAGAGTCTCACCAATGAAATATACTCGTAGAGCACTATGGAAACTTTTATGAATAATATTGATTATTTATAAATCATTTAACGGTTAAACGAAAGATACATGCAAATGGACCTTTTTGTCATTTCCTAATTAATGTATATTTGTATTTAATGTATGATTTTATTAAATACATATTAATTAAATATCAAATTGTGATATTTTATATATATCATTAATATAAGTATTTGAAATATTTAAAGTAAATACAATACATATATTTGAGATATTTATATTTAATTAATTAATTAATATTTAATTATTAAATGATTAATGTAATTAATATATAAAATATCTAAATTGATATCTTGGTTAGGAAGTGATTAAATATAATTGTTTGGCTTTTGTATTTATGATAAAGGTAGTCAAATGACATTTTACTTCTTTAAAATTGATTAGAAAATGAAAATATCAATTTTCCTTTTTTAAAGCCAAAATTCGGCCATGACCTAGTGTATATAAAGTGTTAAATTTTTCATTTGCTTCACACAAGTCTAAGCCTCCAAAACATAAACAAAATAAGTTAGAGAGAAAAAACAAGAAGAAAAACTAAAGAAAGCTTGGATTTTGTAAGTATTTCCATATTTCTATTAGAAAGAAATTTGTTCCTTATGTTATTGGCTACAACATAGTTTTTTATTAAGTTTTTCTACTCTTTCCTATTTTTGTTTTTGATGGTTTGAAGCATGGATGAAGGATGTTTGCATGTATGATAATGAAAGAAAGCTTGTAAGGAGTTAGTAAGAATTCTTTTGGTCATTTAATGATATACTTGCCATTTTAGAGTTGTTAGGCCACTCATTGATGACCTAGAATTGTTCTAGAGTTATTTCAAAGTGGTGAGAATTATTTGGTGTGGTAGAGACTTGATTAAAGTAATGGATTTGTTTAATTTGGTGTAATTTGTTCAATTTGATGAATTTGTAAAATTAGGGTTTATACCATTTCCAAATTTGGGGCTTTTCACATATGTGTTATGTAATGATGTATATTAAATTTGGTGTTGATTGGATTTCATCTAAACTAGTTTTGAACAATTTTGGACCAAATACACAAATTGAGAACTTCTTACCCTCTCGGTAATTTTGGATTTTAGTGGGAATTTTGTTGTAATTTTTGTTATGATGTATAAGACATGTTTAAATCATTTTGGTAATGATTTGGAATCACTTAAAATTATATTTGAAAATTTGAGGACTAAAATGATCAAAATGTAAAGTATTATGGGCTTCTCGACAATTATAGAAAAATATGATTTTTGGGTAAAAATTTCAGATTTTAAGTATTGAGTAATTAAAATAAATAAGTTTATTTTTATTGTCCAAGAAAATTTTTGAAATCGGAAAATTTTGATTTTTTGATTTCCGCTGCGTTACCCGGTAATACCCCTTAAAACCCTATAAGAGGCCACCATAAGAGTCTTGTATCAGCTCCCATACATACATCACGTCATGATATCAGTATGATACGTCTTGCAGTGATAGCAAGTACTTGAATGGATAAACTTAGCCTAATTATGAAATATATTCCTTAGCCCATTTTCTAATCAAGTTTACCAATTTTAGATCGTTGGAGTAACCACAATCTCCTACGCCGAAGTAAGGTAATCTAAGCAAGATTTCAAATCTGTGAGTGGACCCTTATGTGCAAATGTATTTACTTATAAAATTTGATAACATACTTACTTTTAATCACATAGGGCGTTAGCCATATTTTATTTAGTTGTTTTAAGAAATAGCATGTTTCATGAAGGTAAGTTTTATTACAGTTTTTTTTACGAATGATGATGTTTTTAGAAAAATTGATTTTCAAAGTTAAGTTTTATGATTTTTGGAGGCATGAGGGAAAACTCACCTCAGTATGTAACTTGACTCACACATGGAATTGACAGATACAGATATTGTGTGCACACGCAGTTCAGGATTAGGGATGATTGATGCCGCTAGATCCCAGATTTTGAGTCTGGAGGGTAGTATAGATCCGCAACCCGACTCCAGATTTATGACTTGGGGGACGACGAGACATAACGTTCTAAGAACACCAGATATTTGCGTACGGGGGGATGCCCCTAAGCGCCAGATTTTACGTATACGGAACGACGATACGTAACGCCCCCATATGCCAGATATACAGATACATATTTCTCAGATACATAGTTTTCATATATAGATTTTTTATAAACAGATTTTCAGAAACGGATTTCCAGAAACAGATTTTTAGAAGAGATGAGTTTTATAAAATAGTTGTCAGAAATATTTTCAGAAGAGTTGAGTTTTCAAATAAGAAAGAGATTTCAAAAAAGAATATTTTCTGGGAGGATTTTAGTTTTTAGTACCATGAATTTTCATAAAGAATTAGTTTTCATTTTTAACTGTCCATTCACTAGGTCGTTCAAAAGATCTAACCCCCGATATAAAACTGATGGCAGTCACTAGATGGTCCGAGTCCACCAGATCCAGTCGCAGTACAGTCGTAGTCAAGTAAAGTCTTGTATTGGATACATATATAGTTGTGAGTGTATGTGTAATAAGCCAAGATGTCCATGAATAAGAATTGTAGAAGAGGTACATTTAAGTATACATTTATCGGCACTAAAATTTCTTTGCATGTCGTAGTTTTGGCAATGGTCCCATGTATGAGTCACATTTGAGTCAGAATTGTAGTAAGGATCTCAGTTAATAAGTTAGAGGCTCAGAGGATGGATCAGTCAATCCCCTGCCGGTAGCATCTTCAGGAGAGGAATATTACAAGCACATATTTATGGGATGATAGATTTACATGGCATAATAATTCTTTTAGATTTCTAATTTATTATACAGTGTACATGCATCATGTTTAATTTTATGCCTAAATGTTTGATGATTTTGATATGCGATGAATGAATATTAAAATGCATGCTTGTTTTATTTTCAGCCATGATTTCTCTGATCATATCTATTCTCTCAAATATCAAATTAATGGGAGAAAACTATGTAAAATGGAAAAGTAAATGTCAAATTTATGGCCGGCTCGGGAGAAAACTATGCGACGAATGAATATCAAAATGCGTGCTTGTTTTATTTTCAGCCATGATTTCTCCGATCATTTTTATTCTCCCAAATGTCAAATTAACAAGAAAAAACTATGTAAAGTGGAAAAGTAACATGAACGCCATCTTGGTTTTTGAAGACCTTAAGTGTGTCCTGATAGAGGAATATCCTCCCGAGAAGGCCATCAATTCTGGCCAAGCTATGCGCGACGCCTACTAAAGTGGGTCGCGGCCAATGAGAAGCCCGCTGGTACTTGCTAGCAGGGATGTCCGAGGTTCTTGCTGTGAAGCATGAACCATGGCTACAACATCTTTGATGAGGGAGTCATTGCAGGGCATGTTCAAGCATCCCTCAGAGCGGCAACTGTTGGAGCTGGTGCTTGGAACGCCAATTCGAATAATGTATTATACATTATATTTTATTATTTATTAATAAAATAACTACTTTTTAATTTCAATCTTATTAAAGGTAATATCATTATGCATATTAGATTGATAGATATATAGATATACTAAGAATGACATCGACCTTAGAATAGTATTGTAGTAATACTGAACACTAGGTAGTCTAACATTGGGATAATATTACTATTATAAACTATTCTTAAAGTAAATATTCGTAGTCATTAGTTTCGAAATACGGTCGAATTCCTATAACCTATAAGACTAGTATATGTCGTATATTGGAAATAGAGTTCCAATGGTTTAAACCCGATGTACCATGATGAAGTGAAGCTTATACAGACATGCGGGTATTCATTGGAGCAAATGTTGAATGACTTACATATGATTCCTAATAGTTGGAAGTACACACCATCTTCAATAGGAATGTCCTGAGTCGACTAGCATATGTGATCCTTTAACTATAGGATATCATTGATTTTGTGTGTGATCTTCCACACTTTGATGTCATACATGTCAGAGACTTTTCATGGTCTGACCGCTAGATGTTCGTTGGGTGTGGACCGATGCACTCGTTAATCAATTGTGTATCAAGATATGATCCGTCGGTCCATATGTGTACCATAAGGGGTTTAGGTATCCATGTGAGTAAGGTACGATTCTTAAGACTTTGGCCAAAGCTGATCACCTCGGGTGGATCGCATATATGAGAAATGGTTTCTGATTAGTTGTAAAGAATCGTGGATATGTCGACATGAGATATGCGCCCCGAAAACTTGACGATGAAATCTGTGTTTCCTAAGAACAAATCGGATAGCCTATGACGGAGGATTGTTAAACATATACGATGACCTCGACTTATATAGTTCAAAAAAGTCATTCATGTTCTTCGTTAATTCATAGGTGGCCGAATTGCGTACATATAAGCTAAGCTTATATGACAAACGTGTCTAGAATTAGAGAGTCCTACAATATGAAGTGTACTCGTTGAGGACTTGGGTAGCCTATAATATTTGATATTATCAACTAAAATTATTAAGTGTTATTGGATAAAATTAATTATTTATTTTGACCTAAATTGATTAATTAGAAAATCTAAAATCATACAAGGGCGTTGTTGTAATTTCATAAATATCTATAGCATTGGAAGATATTTTGGTAATTATAAACATGTAATAATATGTTTATTTGGCTTGATTAAATTGGATTAGATCAAAATGGTAGACATTGATCTAATCAATTAATTAAACTTTGTCTTGATTTAATTGGATTAAATCAAAGTGGTAGACAAATGTGATTAGTCACACTTAATTATACATATTTGGACAAATTAAATTAAGCCCACATAAAAGTTGATTGGAACTTTTATTAATTAAAAATTGCCTATGTTTTGCTATAAATAGCAAGCTTGAGAAAGGTTTTAATCAAGCTTGAGAAAACTAAAAACAAGCAAGAATTAATGATATTAGCTTAAGAAATAGAAATGTTTAGAGAAGCTTTGTAATTTCTCTACAACATTTCAACAAGGAGAAGAATATTGGATCTCGGAACCAAGCTTTCTAGCTTTGGATATTCTCTACAACAACAAGGAGAAGGAGATTGGATATTGGAATTAAGCTTGCTAGCTTTATAAGTTCTCCAACCATTTCAACAAGGAGAAGAAGATTGGATATTGGAATCAAGCTTGCTAGGTAAGATTGATTTTCTCCAGAGCTATGTTTTTCATTAGTGAGTTATCATTAGTGAGACATATAATGATGCATTATGTATTGGATACATAATAGAATAGCTTGATGTTGAAATTAGGCTAATGAATTGTGTATGGATACTTTAGAAGCATAAACCCAATATGCTTGTAATTGGGTTAATGTTGGACATAGAATATTAAATTAGAGTTTGGAACTCTTGATGATAGATTAGAGCTATAGCTACCATTTTAGAATTACTTGACCACATTTGCGTTACCTAGAATTGTTCAAGAGTCATTTCGTTATGGATTTTATTTTGGTTTGTGTCTTGATTCAAAAAGATACATTTATGTATTTAGAATACAAGTCTATTTATTATATGATATATGTTGATATTGGTTTTGATGTTAAAATTGGATTTTAGATGTATTAAAGTGTTTGGAGAAAATTGGAAGTGTTTAGAATTGATTTGAAAGTTACAATGCTCTCTGCCAACATCTTACACAGGGTAACGTCGCGACACTAATCTCTAGCATCGCGACACTGAGCTTTTAGACCTTTGGGCGTCGCGATGCTTACCCTTGCATGTCACGACGATGAGACGCCCAGAGCTTGAGCTCTCACAGATTAGGCATTGCGACAACTAAGCCTCCGCGCCGCGATGAGCCGAGAGATGATGCCTATGAACTTTGAAACTTCATTTTCGCCATTTCAGAGTTTCTGAACTCCGATTTGGTCCCTATTTTTTCCTATGAAATGTAGTTTTCCGTAAAATAATTTGAAAATACACCCATGCTTGATATCCAAGGGTTAGACCCAATTCCACTACTTGGGGCACCGATCCGACCCTAGAGGTCCCACAATCGCCCCAACAGAATGGTATCAGATCAGGTATTAATCATACAATACATGTATTTGAATCAATGCCTCTGTTATTTTAATTTAATCATTCATAATTCATATTGGATATGGATTTCATGTTTTAAATTAAAATTTTTGAACCAAGCATGTTAATGACTTGATTGTCATAAACCTCTCGTGAATAGGTGATTACTTTATTTTAAGGAATAATATTAGTAATGTTGGAGCATTATTGGATGATCCGTCTTGTTAATACGGAGATGAATGAGTTCTTACTACTTATGCCCAAGACCGTCATTATTGAAATGGTATAAGTGCTTAGAACCTATGTCGCTCAAGTAAAACATTAGATATAGCGTGATGAGTTAATGTAGTCACCCAATACTGTCATTATTTTGAGGGTGTACTTACGAAGCTCATTAGTGCACATTGACAAGCATACACCCAGAACACATCTTAATCTAATACCATCATTATTGTGAGGATAAAAATGGTTCAGGACCAAACTTAGGAGTCACATAAATGTGATTGACCTTTGAGGTCTGCCTAATAATTTTATGAAGGTCAAGACCGTCATTATTATGAGGCTGGAGTAAGCGTCATGAGATCCACTTCCTACTATGAATTTTTTATAGTCAAATTTCTATTTTTCCGTTAAGGGTGATTTTGTAATTACGTAAAGTAGTGGGAGGGCACAAATAAATTTAAAATACATAATTATATTAGTGTTTTTATATTGAAATGAAAAATATTCTGCTAACGTTTAATTATTGTCTTGTAGATGGCTGTTGTAAATCCATTAGCTCTATTTTTGGATTCTAATAAACTGAAATGAGCCGAGAGCTATTTTGAATGGAAGGATGATAACCTAAGGGCGAAGTCCTACATTTTAGGATCGACGGTTTTAGATTTGCTCAGACATTACATAAAGGTAGCTGATGCTTGGAGCATTATGAGAACACTCAAGGAGTTGTTTGAAGTAAATCAAGAAACAGAAATATATCGAAGGTCTAAAGAATTATTCCATGCTAAGCTCAATGATGGAAGAGCGGTCAATATTCATGTTTTCAACATGATCGACCAGATCTGATATTTGAAATGACAGACCGATATTTGAAACGACATGGCATTGTGATCGATGAACGACTATTCCGAAATTTAATTATGTCTTCTTTGCCAGGTACTTATACTGGTTTTGCGTTAAATTTTCATATACATTTAATGTAAGCCAGTTATGAAGAACTTTATAATATGTTACACATGATGGAGCATGATTTGAAGAAAGGCAATGCCATTTTGTACCCTCATAGTGGAGCAAGCTCTTCAAGACTTATAGGAAGTCTAAGAAAATCAAAATGGGAAAAGAAGATGTAAAAGAGAAACTCCAAGGAGAACAAAGCTGTAAGACCGCATGTAGATCGAGAACAATGTCTACACTGTAAGAAGTCAGGACACCGGAAGAAAGATTGTCCAGAGCTGAAAGGAAAGACATGACCCTCAGTTATGCTTTGTATTTTTCATATTATTGATATTTCATTAGCCTTAGATGCAAATAGTAGATGAGTGTTAGACACCGGCAGTCCTATTTATATTTGCAACTCCATGCAGGTAATGAGGGTTAAAAGAAGGCTAAAAAAGAGAGATCAGGCTTAGAGTTGGGAATGTCGAGACATTGGATGTCAATGCCATATGAACAGTTGTTTTAGATCTCTCTAATGGATGTAAATTAATTTTCCATGACTATTATTATGTACCATCTCTTATTAGACAAATTATATCTTTACCGATATTGAATAAAGAGAGATATAAAATAAACATTAAAGATAATGCTTTATGTTTATATGGTAATGACAACTATTTGATATGTGAATGTTCTTTGTCTAAAGGTCACTATATTTTGGAAACATATAGAGATGTCTTAAATGTAGAGGAAAATACAAGTAAAAGATTTGAATTAAATAATATTGAATTATGTCATGTGAGATTGGGCCACATAGGTGTTAGACGTCTATCAAAATTGGTTAATGATGGTTTATATTGAAGATCTTACCTTAGATCCTTATCTAATTTGTGAGTCATGTATATAAGGGAAAATGACAAAGGTCATATTTCTTGGTGTAGGACACCGTGCTGAAGATTTATGGAGCTAATACACAGTGATGTGTGTGGTCCATTAAATCATGCCGCTCATTATGGTTCAACATAATTCATGACGTTCACAGATGATAAGTCAAGATATGGATATGTATATTTGACGGGACATAAATAAGAAACATTTGAAAAGTTCAAAATATTCTGAAACGAAGTAGAAAAGTAAACCAGAAAATTCATCAAGTTCCTTCGATCAGATCGAGGTGGTGAATTCATGAGCGACGAATTCAGAAGTTATTTAAGGGAGAATGTTATTCTCGCCTTATATAGCCCACCAGAAACTCCTTAACATAATGGTGTGTATGAACCGAGAAATCATACTTTATTGGATAATGTGCGATCTATGATGTTCTATACAGATCTTCCAAATTACCTTTTGGGTATGCTTTACTTACTGCTACCCACATACTTAACAAGGTTCCAAAAAAAATTATTTCTACAACCCCATATCAGATATGGTACGGTAGAAATCCAATTCTTAGATATTTAGAGATTTGGGTTGTTTTATGTATGTTGGTTTCTATTATATGTCCCAAGGAAAAATTAAGCATATGAAATACAACAATGAATATATTAAAAGATGAAGTATGGCGGAATCATACTTACAATGCTTTAGTGATGAAGAAAATCAAACCAAAAGTGGAAGCTCCAAGGTTGATGATTTTCGGCCAAGGAAGACAAGAGGTGGAAAGCTCCAAGCTTTGTCCAAGCTCTTTGATGGTTTCCCTATCACCTCTTTATGATCCCTTGAAGGTGCTAGCCTTGTGTGTGAATTTATGTTCCAAACAAACACAATTTCTTCAAGTTTTTGCAACAAAAACAGAAAAGTGGAGAGGGCTGTGAAACTTCACAGTTTCGGTCAAGAGGAAAGAGAGGAGAGATTGAGTTTTGATTTCAAAAATCAATTTATATTTATGCCATAATATTTATTAAATTAATAATAAACTTATGACACAAATCATGCAATGGCTTAGAGTGTCAAACACTCAATTTCCATGCAAAACCATTGAGTGCATTGTACACTATCTCCATGCAATGCATCACAATTAAATAATGCATAATATGACATGTGTCATGTGGGCCCCACACGTTTCCAAATGAAAGTGGGCCCACGTGCACTCACGCGTTCGGGTTCGATATTTCCGAAATACCGAACTTACGTCGCGACGTTAATTAAATCGAATTTAAATAAATAATTGCGCCTAGCGAAATTATTATTTACGTCGCTAACGAATTAATTCTAAATTAACTCGTTTGCCCGAATTAAAATCTAATTTTAATTTCGCGTCGAAATCGAATTTCGATTTATATCGAATATAATAATTTTATCGATTAATTCTAAATTAATCGTTTCTCTCTCTCAAAAAGGCACTTTATCCAAGATAAAGTTTCTCCACAATTAATCCAAGATTAATTAAGTCTGAATCAAATATCATAGGTGAATCTTCAGGAAGCGACCCAAGAGATCTCCAGATATGTTGGCAGTAAATACGGTCGTCGGATAATCCGAACACGTACGTACCTCGTACTACGTTTTTACCGATTCACAAGACAAGGTTGGCTTCTAGCAAAGCGCCATGCCTACCCAATTCTCCAGAAATATTCTTATAGGAATATAAGATCTATATCAAGCGTAGTATACCGTAGTATTGCGTACATCGATCCAGTATCGGACGATCACATGTTAGGCCTGGGGCTGGAGATGTGTCTGCCCCGTACGAAACATATATCAGACATCAAGCAACTAGTCTCTTTAAATCGGACAATCCTGACCTGGTCATATTGTCCCGATGGTTGCAACCTTTTATAGAGTACTAGTTCTGGTCCTGCGTGATCATCACCTCCATATGTCTGAAGTGATACTTCCATCTCGACATCACATCCAGTACACTACGATTCTCGATAAACCCAGAAGAGGTGTACACAGAACCGGTTAAGGTCCCCAACCACCAAAACCAAAGTTTACCGATTGTCGCAAGTACTAGCGATGTAAGTCTCAGGTTAAGACCATATACACCTACCCTGATGCAGCCTCCCATAGACACGCAGACATACTACCAATGGGATTCCGCGGGGGGTCTATCCAGAGAGCGAAGTGTTTCCGTACCATCGGTAAAACACAACCTCCTATCGCACTTGCATAAGTATCCAATACTTAAATATATGAGAACTATGCCGTTGTGCCCTCACAACGTGCACAAGCGCAATACTAGTCTATTCCGCATTATCGATGTCTGATCTCGATAATACTCTGACTAGGGATATTTAATGATTAAACCTTTATGGATTGATACTGTTCATATCATCTCAATCCGGTATTAATCATATGGACTTTCGCCATTTATATATCAAGAAAATATATTACAAAACGGCAAAAGGCAATTTCATTATCACATAGTTAATTTGTACAATAATACAATATCATTTACAAACAGTGACGCTATGGGACATAATGTCTAACAATCTCCCACTTGGCCTATAGCCAGTCACTCAAGCATCTAATACCCGAACTATGTATGTGTCGTTCAAAACTTGCTGAAGAACAGCCTTCGTCAGCGGATCTGCAATGTTGTCATCTGATGTGACCTTCTCGACCTTTACATCGCCACGATGTATAATCTCCCGAATCAGATGGTAACGTCGAAGAACATGCTTGGACCGTTGATGAGACCTTGGTTCCTTAGCCTGTGCTATAGCCCCGTTATTGTCACAATACAATGGAACAGGCTCAGCTGCTAACGGAACTACTCCTAATCCGATTAGGAACTTTCGGATCCAAACTGCCTCCTTTGCTGCTTCAGATGCAGCGATGTTTGTACTCCGCTTCTATTGTTGAATCGGCAATAGTATCTTGCTTGGAAGATTTCCAGCTCACTGCTCCGTTATTCAAACAAAAAATGTACCCGGATTGCGACTTGTAAGTCATCCTTGTCGGTTTGGAAACTTGCATCGGTATACCTAGATACCGCAAGTTCTCCACCTCCATAAATTAAGAAAGCATCCTTAGTTCGTTTAAGATACTTAAGGATATTCTTAACTGCTATCCAGTGACCTACACCTGGATCGGCCTGATAGCGACTGTACATGCTCAAAGCATATGAGACATCAGGTCGTGTACATATCATGGCATACTTGATCGATCCGACTGCCGAGGCGAACGTATCCGACTCATATTGTCCCTCTCTTCCTGAGTCTTAGGACACATGTCCTTAGACAGAGAGGTACCACGTACCATTGGAACCAATCCCCTCTTGGATTGTTCCATGTTGAATCGCTTCAACACTTTATCAATGTATGTACTCTGGGGAGAGTCCAAGCAGCTTTCTAGATCTATCCAGGTAGATCTTTATTCCAAGAATAAGGCTGCTTCTCCCAGATCTTTCATGGAGAATTTTAATGAAAGCCAAGCTTTCACCGACGTTAGCATGGGAATGTCATTGCCTATAAGCAATACGTCGTCGACATAAAGGACAATAAAAGTAAGTGCTCTCCCACTAACCTTCTTGTATACACAAGGGTCATCTGCGTTTTGCACGAAATCATATTCTTTTATGATCTCATCAAAACGCTGATTCCATGACCGTGATGCTTGCTTCAATCCTTAAATGGATCGATTTAACTTACAAACTTGTTTGCAAGTCTTGGTACGATAAAACCGTCAGGCTGTTGCATATAAACATCCTCCAAAAGGTTTCTGTAGGAAAGCGGTCTTAACGTCCATCTTCCATATCTCGAAGTCGTTAATATGCAGCTATTGCAAGCATTATCCGAATGGATTTATCATGGCAACGGGTGAGAAGGTTTCGTCATAATCAATACCATATTGTTGACGATACCCCTTCGCTACAAGCCTAGCTTTGTACGTTTGTACATTGCCATCCATGGGTCTTCTTCTTGAAGATCCATCTGCATCCAATAGGCTTTACGCCTTCTGGTGCATCAACCAGTTGTCCAAACTTGGTTGGCGTACATGGAATCCATCTCGGACTTCATGGCTTCTTGCCATAAAGCGGAATCGATATTTTATATCGGTTCCTCATACGTAGCTGGCTCATTATCCTCAATAAGATTAATATCTACATGAGGTGAGATCAGGAACCCATACCTCTCAGGTACTGTTCTGACTCTCTCCGACCTACGCGGGTCCTTGTGTATGTGAAGTTTGTGGTAAAGACTCATCCCGGACGGTCTGTTCTTGTTCCGTCGTTGATTCATTGCCAAGAACAGTATCACTACGATCTTCATCGAGTTCTACTTTCCTCCCACTTACCACTGCATTTATAAAATCCTTCTCAAGGAAAAAATGCTTGTAGAGCAACAAATACTTGTTCTCTTGTGGGTGATAGAAGTAATATCCTTTGGTTTCCCCAGGATATCCTACGAAAAGGCATTTATCAGATTTGGTTCAAGTTTGGTACCTTCCAAACGTTTAACATATGCCCAGCATCCCCAAATCTTCAGGAAAGAGAAACCTGGTTTCCTTCCTGTCCATATCTCATATGAAGTCTGTTCAACAGACTTCGACGGTACCTTATTCAAAATAAGTATGCACTGTTTAATGCGTATCCCCAGAAGGATATTGGTAGCTCAGTGCGACTCATCATTGACCTTACCATGTCCAACAAGGTGCGGTTTCTCCGTTCGGACACACCGTTTATTGCGGTGTCCAGGAGGAGTCCACTGTGAAAGAATACCATATCTTTCAAGTAATTTGAAACTCATAACTTAAGTATTCGCCACCACGGTCTGACCGTAATGTCTTAATACTCTTCCCTGTTGTTTCTCCACTTCGTGTCGAAACTCTTTGAATTTCTCAAAAGTTTCCGACTCGTGTCTCATAAGATACACATAACCGTAACGAGATGCATCATCTGTGAAGGTTACGAAGTAGTGAAATCCACCTCTAGCCTGGCTAGATATGGGCTCGCATACGTCAATATGAACGAGAGCCAACAGTTCTGTGGCACGTTCACCTTTACCGCTAAAAGGTGATTTAGGCATTTTGCCTAAGAAATAAGATTCGCAGACGTCATATGAATTGGATCAAATCCGTCCAAGTACCCACTCTTCGAAAGTGTGGATATGCGAGTCTTGTTGATGTGTCCTAGACGACAATGCCACATATAAGCTTCATTTTTAGATTACTCCTTTTGAGCCTTTTGTTTGTCATTTTAGGAGATTCATTTATATTCAAAATATAAAGACCGTTATTTGCAACAGCTGTGCAAATTCTGCATCATTTTTATATAAATAACACCCAGTGTTTCTAAATACAAAAGTGTAACCCTGCTGGGTTAACAAGGATACAGATATAATATTCCTAGTTAAACTAGGTACAAAATAACAGTTCAAAAGTTTAAGTACATGCCCTGAGGGCAGTTCTAAAACAAAAGTCCCTACGGCCAAAACAGCAACTGGTGTTCCGTTTCCGACCCGTAGATCCATCTCCCCCGATGCCAGCACCCTGCTATCCTGCAGATCCTGCACATCAGTACAAATATGAGCACCACAACCAGAATCAAAAATCCAATTTTTAAAACTAGAAGTATTCATATTATCTCAATAACAAACATACCAAAGGCGATAGCCTTGCCAGCCTTGATATCCTCCTCTGCCCATTGCCCATTCGGCAGTCACGTTCCAGTGACCCCTCTTGCCGCAGTTGAGGCAGATGTCGCGAGATTTGTCCTTTGGCTTCCTAGAAGCCACTGTCAACTTGCCTTTGCCCTTGTTCTTGAACTTCTTCTTCCTCGCACCTCCAATTGCCTTGGGCCCAGCCTTGGCGCATGAGAGGTCGATGCATAATGCGCCTCACGCTTGCTCCCCTTTAGGAGTTCCTTTTCGGATATTCCTTCAGCACGGACAACAACTCTCCAAGAGTGTCGTCAGTTTCCATCAACTTATAGTTGATGATGATTTGTTTCAAGTATCGGGGTAGCGATTGAATAGCATATCAATCGTCAACTCTGCCTCTAAGACAATGCCCATCTTGGCTAACTCATCTATGTCAGCGATCATTTGAGTCCCGTGGGCCTCAACTGATGCGCCGTCTGTCATCCAGGAGCGGAAGAGTTTCCTTACTAGCTCGTACCTCTCCATCCGTTTGTTGGTGCGGTGGAGATCACGCAATCTTGCCATCATATTATAGGGATCCAAGTCCCTGTTCTGGCGTCTGAAATGCTGGGTCATTGCAGCTAGCATAACTGACTGAGCTTGGTCACAATCGTCATTATGAGTCTTCCATAACTCTAGCTCCAGTGGCTCAGTGGGTTTAGGCGGGAGAGGTCTTGAATAGTATAAGCACCCTCTCAGCCCCAAGCACTATCTTGAGGTTCATTTCCCAGTCGGCAAAGTTTGTCCCTTTGAAGACATTATCGCCCATGATTATGTCGCGGACATTACCCTTGCCAGTCATCTTGACAACTATAGTCCAATATAAAGTCAACGATGTTATGGGTACAGTCAACTGTTACAGCAAAATAACAATATATTAGTCCAACTAATTATTAAAATATTGACGAAATAATTTTGAAAGACGCGTAAGGCTAAGTATCTGAACGAAATTGAAAATTCAATAATAGCCTCCCACTATTTTCTTCAAGTCTCTAACCCTCTGTAGAGAACTCGGGAAATTGAATTTCCTAGTGGGCTAGGATCCCGTTAAATAACACACAACCTTGACTTTGGCCAATAAAAGCTGTATGCTATTTAACTTAGGTAGATCTCTATGATCAATTGGATCTCATCCAATTCCTAGATCCGGTTAGGTGGACATCCAAGTCCGAAACATATGTATAATGTCAATGTATCCATTACATTTTCCTAACCCTATCCTCCGAATCATCTAGGCCTTGGCTTTGGCCAAAAACAAACCTAATGATTCCAGTTAAGCGGGACCCATTGACGAGGAAAGTTTCGTAATCAATGTCATTGGACAAAAAGTGATCTTGACTTTGGCCAATAAAAATCACGATTTGGACAAGACACCGATATGCAACAAAACTCTC
Organism: Zanthoxylum bungeanum; assembly: GCA_019454045.1. Taxonomy (NCBI): domain Eukaryota; kingdom Viridiplantae; phylum Streptophyta; class Magnoliopsida; order Sapindales; family Rutaceae; genus Zanthoxylum; species Zanthoxylum bungeanum. The sequence continues at coordinate 28,835 of SKCR01051412.1, forward strand.
ATGATTCAAGTACATCTTGATTGACAAAGGTCTTGACTTTGGCCAAAAACAAACCAATGCCAAATTCGGATCTTGAACAAGAATCATTCAATGGAAGGATATTTGCTTAATATAAATTGAGGGATTTTCGCGTAATTGGCAACCAATTATTTATCTTTGTTAGGTCTCATCATCATACACCCTTAAGCATGCTTCTAAAACATCATAAAGCGCGTAAAGTAAATTAATAGTGATATGCGGATGGATATATAAACAACTTGTTCCTAGAACAAATCACTCCATTCCTCTCCCTGCTAGCACTATTCTACTTTACCCATTTACATAATACTATAAGAGAAACCTCATTTACATTGAGGGGAATTAGGTGAGAAGAGAATACAAAGGGATAAAGAGATAAGGCTGGACACGCAGGTCCAATTTATAAATTCCAAATTTACAATAATTTCTAAAATTACCATTTCCCTTCTAATATCCATCCGACATACACTATTCATCATCACATACATATATATTCAAACAAGACATGCTTTTACAGCCAATCTAATCCAATTAATTAGTCTTTGTTTAAGTGATCATCCAATGTTCAAACAACGGTTTGATTTTGCGCGAGTCCAACTCGATTGAGAATAAGTACATAAGGTACGAATTCGCGAATTATATCGAACTACTTATTAAATCTAATTTAATTCGTATTCAATACTAATTCAATTATTTAATTCCAAATTAAATGTTTACACTTTTAATGTGCTTTAAAGACTAAGATTCTAAATCTAATTCTATTGTGTCTCAAAGCCCAACTAACATCCAATGTTTAATTTAATTCAAGTCAAATGGGCTTTCAATTGATTTATTAAGGCTTGGGCTTTGGTCAATGTGGGTCAAACCCAATTACCAAGCCCAAATAAGGAATCACCCTTAAATGACATAAAACCAATTTTAAGCCCATAAGGCCCAATTAAATTTATAAAGCCCATTATATTATATTTGGACTTAATGGAGTGATTTAGGCCCAAATTGGATCCAATCCTTTTGGCCCAAATCTACTTGGTCCAACCAAGCCCATTATGCCCAAATACAATATTAAAAGCCCAATTCACCAATTAAGCCCATTAATTAAATTTTAATATTCCAAACATTAAAGTCCAATTAATTAAAGTGTAAAACCAAGATTAATATATTAAACCAAATATTTCAAAAATACCCATTTAATTTATTAATCATCTATTGTTCAAAACATATTCCAACAAAAATCAAGTCCATTTTCATGTCCATGTTATTCGGCCAAGTGAGAATTTTTGTGTCGATTTGTTTTTCAATCCGATTGAATCACTAATCTACGTCCCGTATACGTTTTAAGTCATCCAATGATCTTGTACACAAAAAATTCCAAACATCCCATGGTGACACTCATTCGGCCAAGGTTAAGTTTGGGGAAAAATCATCCAATGCATTTTTCTCAAAATTGATTCCATATAATATCATTCTATATACATGTAAGCATACTCATTCATCAAATTTCACAAGAACATGCTTCAATCAATTTTACCCAAATTTTAACCTAAAGTATTTCATGCTTAACCATGGCTCCATGATACCATTGTTGGTTTCTATTATATGTCCCAAGGAAAGATTAAGCATATGAAATACAACAATGAATATATATTAAAAGATGAAGTATGGCGGAATCATACTTACAATGCTTTAGTGATGAAGAAAATCAAACCAAAAGTGGAAGCTCCAAGGTTGATGATTTTCGGCCAAGGAAGACAAGAGGTGGAAAGCTCCAAGCTTTGTGTATTCCAAGCTCTTTGATGGTTTCCCTATCACCTCTTTATGATCCCTTGAAGGTGCTAGCCTTGTGTGTGAATTTATGTTCCAAACAAACACAATTTCTTCAAGTTTTTGCAACAAAAACAGAAAAGTGGAGAGGGCTGTGAAACTTCACAGTTTCGGTCAAGAGGAAAGAGAGGAGAGATTGAGTTTTGATTTCAAAAATCAATTTATATTTATGCCATAATATTTATTAAATTAATAATAAACTTATGACACAAATCATGCAATGGCTTAGAGTGTCAAACACTCAATTTCCATGCAAAACCATTGAGTGCATTGTACACTATCTCCATGCAATGCATCACAATTAAATAATGCATAATATGACATGTGTCATGTGGGCCCCACACGTTTCCAAATGATAGTGGGCCCACGTGCACTCACGCGTTCGGGTTCGATATTTCCGAAATACCGAACTTACGTCGCGACGTTAATTAAATCGAATTTAAATAAATAATTGCGCCTAGCGAAATTATTATTTACGTCGCTAACGAATTAATTCTAAATTAACTCGTTTGCCCGAATTAAAATCTAATTTTAATTTCCCGTCGAAATCGAATTTCGATTATTATATCGAATATAATAATTTTATCGATTAATTCTAAATTAATCGTTCTCTCTCTCAACAAGGCACTTTATCCAAGATAAAGTTTCTCCGCAATTAATCCAAGATTAATTAAGTCCGAATCAAAAATCATAGGTGAATCTTCAGGAAGCGACCCAAGAGATCTCCGGATATGTTGGCAGTAAATACGGTCGTCGGATAATCCGAACACGTACGTACCTCGTACTACGTTTTTACCGATTCACAAGACAAGGTTGGCTTCTAGCAAAGCGCCATGCCTACCCAATTCTCCAGAAATATTCTTATAGGAATATAAGATCTATATCAAGCGTAGTATACCGTAGTATTGCGTACATCGATCCAGTATCGGACGATCACATGTTAGGCCTGGGGCTGGAGATGTGTCTGCCCCGTACGAAACATATATCGGACATCAAGCAACTAGTCTCTTTAAATCGGACAATCCTGACCTGGTCATATTGTCCCGACGGTTGCAACCTTTTATAGAGTACTAGTTCTGTGTCCTGCGTGATCATCACCTCCATATGTCTGAAGTGATACTTCCATCTCGACATCACATCCAGTACACTACGATTCTCGATAAACCCAGAAGAGGTGTACACAGAACCGGTTAAGGTCCCCAACCACCAAAACCAAAGTTTACCGATTGTCGCAAGTACTAGCGATGTAAGTCTCAGGTTAAGACCATATACACCTACCCTGATGCGGCCTCCCATAGACACGCAGACATACTACCAATGGGATTCCGCGGGGTCTATCCAGAGCGAAGCTGTTTTCCGTACCATCGGTAAAACACAACCTCCTATCGCACTTGCATAAGTATCCAATACTTAAATATATGAGAACTATGTCGTTGTGCCCTCACAACGTGCACAAGCGCAATACTAGTCTATTCCGCATTATCGATGTCCGATCTCGATAATACTCGGACTCGGGATATTTAATGATTAAACCTTTATGGATTGATACTGTCTCATATCATCTCAATCTGGTATTAATCATATGGACTTTCGCCATTTATATATCAAAGTAAATAATATTACAAAACGGCAAAAGGCAATTTCATTATCACATAGTTAATTTTGTACAATAATACAATATCATTTACAAACAGTGACGCTATGGGACATAATGTCTAACAATGTATATGTTAGAGTTGTGTAGCGGTATAAACTAGCACCCAATGGGTATAAGTACAGGTCGTTAGATATCCTGAAAATTCTTTGGGATATCAATTCTATGATTCCGAGCAAAGAAATGTATTTATTGCACATTTTGCCACTTTTTTGAAAATGAATTTTGAGAGAAAGTGGGAATCATAGAAAGATTGAACTCGATGAGTTTGATCCCAACATTAAGGAACCTAAGATGGAACTAGAGATCCAATTAGTTGAAGGATCTACACAAGTTCTACGTAAGTCAAATAGAATATTAAGGCCTCATGAGAGATAGTTTTTAAAGTCTAATGAGAGTCTTGTTGTTCTCCAATTGGAGAAAACGAATCTGAGGAATGGCAGATGAATGTGAAAACCATTTTCCTTAATGTATTCCTCGATGAGGAAATCTAAATGGAACAACCAAAGGGTTTCATATCCAGTGAGACTTTAAACTTGGTTTATAAGCTCTAGAAGTCTGTTTATGGACTTAAACAGGCATCCCGAAGCTGGAATCGTCATTTTGATGAGGTAATTAGATTAGCTGGATTCACCAAGAATAAGGAAAAATCGTGTGTTTATATAAAAGTTAGTGGGAGCATGATAGTATTCCTTATTCTTTATGTAGATGAAATCCTTATAATTGGGAATGATATAGGATTGATGTAAAGTGTGAAAGCCTACCTTTGCAAAAACTTCTCCATAAATGACATGGGTGGAGCGTATATGGCTCTACCGGGATAGAGTTAGGAAGCTTATAGGGTTGTCGCAATCCACGTACATAGATAAAATATTAGAAAGTTACGGTTTTACCAACTACAAGACAACAGATGTACCTTTTCGATACGACATACACCTTTCGAAGAAAATGGCACTTCAGACTGAGGAAGAATGAGTTAGAATGTCCAACTTGCCATATGCTTCTTGTATTAGAAGCATTGTGTATGATATGCTATGTACAAGACCTCATATCAGTTTCGGCGTTAATGTCACTAGCCGATATCAATGTGATCCGGGTAATGATAATTGGACAGCCGTGAAACATATCCTGAAATATCTTAAGGGCACTAAGAATAAGTTTCTCATATATGGAGAAGATGAGCTACAAGTTAAGGGTTATACAAACTCCGACTTCTAGGGAGAACCAGATGATATAAAGTCTACTTCCGGATACATATTTACCCTTAATGGATGTGGCGATGTTCAAACCAAGGCTCAACAGTTGATTCCACCACTGAGGCGGAATTTATAGCCACTTCAGAAGTTGCTAAAGAGACTGTCTGTATTAGAAATTTTATCGAAGAACTTGACATTATGCATAGATTTACAGAGAATGACATCAACCTTAGAATAGTCTTGTAGTAATACTGGACAATAGATGATCTGAAATTAGGATAGTATTACTATTATAAATAATTCTTAAAGTAAATATTTATAGTCGTTGGTTTCAGAATACAGTTGAATTCCTATAACCTATAAGACTAGCACATTTCGTATATTGGAATGATATTTCCAACGGTTTAACCCGATGTAGCATGATTAAGGGAAGTCGTATACAAATGAGGGTATTCATTGGAGTGAATAAAGAATGACTCACATGTGATTCCTAATAGTTGGAAGTACATACCATCGTCAATAGGAATCTTCTCGAGTCAAGTAGCATATGTGATACTTTGACTATAGGATAACATTGATTTTGTGTGTGATCCTTCTTACTTTGATACCATAAATGTTACAGACCTTTCATGGTCTACTGCTAGATGTTCGATGGGTGTGGACCGATGCACTCGTTTATAAAGTGCGCATCAAGATATGATCTGTCGACCCATATATGTAACTTAAGAGGTTTAGGTATCCATTTGAATAAGTCACGATTCTTAAGATTTTGGCCAAAGCTGATAACCTCGGGTGGATCGCATATATCAGAAATGGTTTCTGATTAGTTGTAAAGAATCGTGGACCTGTCGACATGAGATGTGTGCCTCGAAAACGTGACGGTGAAATCTATGTTTCCTAAGCACAACTCTGATAGCCTCTGACGGATGGATTGTTAAACATATGTGATGACCTCGACTTGTATAGTTCAGAAAGTTCGTTCGTGTTCTTTGTGAATTCAGAGGTGGCCGAATTGCGTACATATAAGTTAGGCTTATATGACGAATGTGTCTGGATTTAGAGAGTCCCACAATATGAAGTGTACTCGTTGAGCACTTGGGTAGCCGATAATATTGGATATTATCAACTAAAATAATTAAGTGTTATTGGATAACATTAATTATTTATTTTGACCTAATTGGATTAATCTAAAATTACACAAGGGATTTGTTATAATTTCATAGATATCTCTACCATTAGAGGATATTTTGGTAATTATATATAATAATATATGTATTTGGCTTGATTTAATTGGATTAAATCAAAATGGTAGACATTGAACTAATCCATTTGTTAGGAAACATAATCTCTAATATATTTACATGTTTGTCCTCTTTGGATCTAACCATACATGTATTACTAGTCCTAGATTTATTTACAAACTAATTGAAATAAATCTATATTAACCACAACACAAAAGCATACCTTTAAACTTGTAGAGACCTCTTAATCAAACTTAATTGATTGCTTAACTCAATAAGCAAATGGTCTTATTTATAGGAGGGAAACCAAGTCACTATTAGCTCACATGCATGGATTACTATTAATCCTTGATTACTATTTAATCACATTCATTGATTACTATGTAATCACATGTATTTGGATGCATAATGACTTTCTTTAACCCTTCCAAAAAATGTTATCATCATGGGTGTACCATATGTTCCCCACTTAACATTTTACTAATTGTTGTTACTTAACAACTCTTGTTGTTACTTAATTATTTGATTAACAACTCTTGTTGTTACTTAATAATTTCCAACATGAAATTATTACTAATTGTAGTTATTTAACAACACCAAATAATGTACAATTAACAACAATTTCCAACATCTCCCACTCACACATGATGGGATCAAAAAATTTTATTATCTCTACAAGAATAATTCATACTTTGAAATTGTGCCGTGCGACCAGCATACTTCGAGAGCTCAATTGCTATACATCTATTAGGAATATATAGCTGCTCGAAAAATGGATAGAACCATAGTTGATTATGTATGCAGTATCTTCGATCATTTTTCACATTAAATCTCTCTCTATCTCTTTTCGAATGTAATATTTATTTTGTATTCACAATCATGTTTGATCACATAGAATAACATAATTGGTCGACCAGTGAATACAATCTAATGTGATATTACTCATATAATGATCTTTCTCCTTTCTCGAATCTCTCAACCTTGATTCAATTCGCTTTTCCAGAGATGTCCTTTTGGATCGAATCTCTCATGATCCTTCAGTAACACTCCAAGATAGCGATCATCAAATCTAAGTTTTAAGAAGCAGACAAGATTCTAAAGGGTACAATGTGAGATTGAAATAATCTGAAGGGTCTCACACAATATCAAGACTGAGATCTTTACTTGTATTACCCTCAATAGTCACTAATGTACACATGGTATGAAAACATGTGCTACGGTATTCACTCCTTTCCCATGTAGCGCATGTCTCATAAAATATCGTACAGATTATAGTTCAGACAAACACAATGTCTAACTCATAACTGACATTAAGACAAGTAAGGTGAAACAAACTTATTCACCTTAGGTCATATCACAGAGAAAGTGACCTCATAACGACATTACTTAATTTTCAAGCTTGAGCTCTCTAAATTATCACTCAGATAATTAGCTTAAAAATTTGTCTCATCTCCCATTAACACAAAGTAATGGAGGCGATTGCCCGTGTGAGAGGGCCAATCATTCACTTGTCCGACATACTTCTCATACTAACCAATAATATATTTGTTTAAACATGTATCAACATAATAACATGTAAGCATTGAACACAAATATCAATGAGTATTAACATTAGTAAACATTATTTGGGAAAAATACATATCATAATATGTAAGCACATTAAAATCTACACAATCCCTGAGTTTTTACATGTCTAACAAAGAGATCTCTAGGAACAGGCTTGGTCAATGGATCTGCTACCATTTCTTACGTAGAAATGTACTTAATGTTTACCTCTCTCGTGCAACTATGTCTTTCACAAAGTTATATTTGGTATCTATATGTTTCGTTTTACAATGGAATTTGGGTCTTTTGTGTAGGCTATCACTGCTTCACTATCACAGTTAACTAATACTGGACCAGAAGCTTCTTTTGACATACCCAAATGATCCAAGAACCTTTTCAACAACCACACAGCCTCTTATACTGCTGATGAAAAGGCCACAATTCATCAGCCTCAATTATGGATAAGGCTATACAAAACTGTTTCTTACTGCTCCATGAAATGACACCATTGTTTAGCAAGAAAACAAAACCGGTGGTAGATTTTCTTTCATCTAAATCTCCTCCCCAGTCAGCATCAATATAGCCTCTCAATTCCATATCATTTCCTTGATAACATAATGAGTAATCAACTGTCCCTCTCAGATACCTAAATATTCTTTTAACTGCTTTCCAATGTGCTAGTCCTGGATTGGATTGGTATCTACTTACCATTCCAACAGCGAAACATATATCAGGTCTTGTACACAATATTGCATACATTAAACTTCCAACTGCATTTGCATAAGGAACTTTCTTCATTTGTTCCTTTTCCTGTGGAGTTTCAGGACACAATCTACTACTCAAAGCTTCAGTTTTTGTGATATTAGTATCAGTAGGTTTACAAGCCTGCATTTGGAAGCATTCAAGAATTTTCTTTATATATGACTCATGTGAAAGAGATAATAAATTATTTGAATGATTTCTTGGGATCTTAACCCCAAGAATAAATGCAGCTTCACCCATATCTTTCATCTCGAAGTTAGATGATAACCATTCTTTGATGTGTTTTACAAACTCCTTATCATTTCCGGCTATAAGTATATCATCCACGTACAAAGATAAGATAATGAACTTATCTTTATCTCTCTTGGTGTACACACAATGATCCTCATCTATCATTGTGAAATCATTCGAAATGATTGTATTGTGGAATCGTATATACCATTGTCTAGACGATTGCTTGAGACCATATATAGATTTTAAAAGTCTACATATTTTCTCCATTTCTTTTTCTTTTATGAAACCTACTGGTTGTTCCATGTAGATTTCTTCATCAAGTTCTCCATTGAGAAAAGCAGTATTTACATCCATTTGATGTAATTCTAGATCCATGCTTGTTACTATAGCCAGAATCAAACGAATTGAGGTAAACCTTACAACGGGTGAAAAAATCTATTCGTAGTCAATTCCTTCCTGTTGTGTATACCCTTTTGCTACAAGCCGTGCTTTATATCTTTCGATATTGCCATCGGCATTACGCTTTATTTTAAGAACCCATTTGTTCTTGATAGCTTTGCGTCCTTTGGGTAGATCAACCAATTTCCAAACTTGCTTGGACCTCATTGACTCCATTTCGTCTTCCATTTCTTTCATCCATTTTTCCTTAGCATGACACTGAAGAGCCTCTTTTATGTTTCTAGGTTCTTCATCCTCTTGAGGTAGAATCATAAAGGTTTCTCCTTCGATATTGAAACAACGTCGAGGAATGCCTATAAGATTACTATGCCGTAATTGGGATTCTAGTGGTGGAACTGATTCATCATTTTCCATATTATTCCCATTTGGATCGTGCACATTGCTCCCACTTGGATTATGTACATCACTCCCACTCGAATCACGTAAATGAGACTCGTGTGAAACTAATTCATCAATTTGAGATTCATGTGAAACAGATTCATCATGTTTTCTCAAATTTCTCTCATCACTCCCACTTGAATTAGGTAAACCCTAGTGTTCGCCAATCATGTGATCCATGTGATCTTGAGTTTCATATAGAGATAAATCTTGACCTATCTCTCCCTGCTTAGGAAAATCATTTTCTAAAAATATGATATCTCGTGAATCAAATTCTGTCACGCCTCCACTTTCATGTTCACCTATGCAAACATACCCTTTTGATTGTTCAAATATCTTATAAAGATACATTTTTTTCCTCTGGGTCTAACTTTCCATGTTCGTGAGAACGCACATGAACATAGGCCGCACAACCCCAAGGTTTTAGAAAGTGAATATCTAGTTTATGACCTGTCCATAACTTATATGGTATGGTGGACACAGATTTTGATGGCACTCGGTTAAGTACATATGTGGCAGTTAATAATGCATCACCCCAATAGGTTATAGGCAAATTTGATTGTGCCATCATAGACCTAACCATTTGAAGAAGAGTTATATTTCTTCTTTCCGCAACACCATTTTGTTGAGGAGTAGCAGGAGTAGTCAACTGACGACTAATTCATTTTTCATCACATAATTCTCTGAACTGATCTGATAAGTACTCACGACCACGGTCAGTGCGTAGTGCTTTAATTTTCTTGTCCAGTTGATTTTTTGTTAAATTCATAAATTTCTTGAAACATTCTAATGCTTCAGATTTATGAGAAATCAAATAGACATAACAAAAGCGTGTAAAATCATCTATAAATGTGATGAAATAATATGCTACATGCATTGCCCTGACATTCATTAGACCACATATATCTGAATGGATTAATTGTAATGGAAATTCTGCTCTAGTCCATTTTCCAAATGGTTTTCTCACAGTTTTTCCAGCCAAGCAATATTCACAGGTTGACAATTCTACCTTCTCAATATTTCCCAGAAAACCTTCTTTGGCTAATCTGTTCATTCTTTGCTGGCCAATGTGGCCAAGTCTAGCATGCCAAATAGTTACATCACTATCATCACTGACAGATGAAGTAAAAACGAAAAACTAGAATTATGATTAAAACATTCAACATTCAATACAATAAAACCATCAAGAAAATAACCAAAACCATAGTGTATTGTACCTAAGTACAAATCAACACCAAATTTATGGAAGTTCAAATTGAAACCTAAATAAACCAAAACCAACACAGAAACTAAATTTCAACGAATTTGGGAGCAAACATACACATCATGTAGTAGTAAAGTTTTTCCACCATGCATGACTAACTTGCATGTTCCTATGCCTTTGACTTCAACCCGTGAGTTGTTGCCAACATATATCCACTTCACCTAAGTGAAATTCGTCGAAATTCCACGAAGGCATCTTTATCCTTCGCTACATGGTCTGTGGCTCCTGAGTCTACAATCCACAAATGATTAGATTCAGTTAGAAAGATTGAACTTGAAACACATATTTCATTTAAATATGCACGAAAGGTATTCACCTTTTTAGGCTCAGTGCAGTCACGAGAATATGACCTTTCTTACCATAGTTAAAACATTTAACCTTTGCCATGTTTTTCTTTTTGGTAGGACGTTTTCCTTTCCCATGTTGATTGGTTTTCTGTTTCTTTTCTGGCTTGGAAGAATTTTGTTCTTTTCCGAACTGGAACCCACCACCATGAAATTTTCTTTTCTTCTTGAAACCCTCAGGTTTGCTAGTTTCTGTCATATACACTTCAGTATTTGACTTAGCGGCCGCGAGTCGGTCGCTTTCTAATTCAAGGTGACGTTTAGCATCATCAAAGGTTTTGATGCTCTCATTGTGGGTCAAATACATCTTCATATGCTCCCAGCTATTTGGAAGAGAACGAATGACCGCTTGGACTTTCTGTTCATCTGTAAGAACATGTCCAGCATCTGCCAGTTCAGTAATCATGTTTGACATTTGCCTCAAGTGTTTTGACATAGTAAACTCAGGGCGTTTCTTGTATGTGTAAAACTTGATTGTTAGTGACCTGAGTTTGGTTATTGATGTACTACCAATCTTTTCAGCTAGTGTGGACCACATGTCCTTAGCCATGTCATATTTCCTGAACTCTTTCATTAGGTCATTATCCAAACTGCTTAGCAACGTAATGCGGGCAATGAAATTCTTTTTCTTCCAAGCCTCATAAGCCTCTCGGTCTCGCCTGTGTTGGGCCGTAGTGCCCTGTTCAGGTTCATCCATGCTCATTTTCAGGGTTTCAAGAACCTCTTGTTCTTCTAGCACATATTGGATTTTCATGCTCCAAATTTCATAATTGTCGACATTTAGTTTCTCACCCTTGTTGAGTTCAGCGATAATGTTCTTTGTTGCGGAAGCCATTAAAAAAACACAAAGTTTCTACAGACATTCATGCACAATTGTTAATACTTTTATTTATTTTATCATGAAACGAATTATGTTTAATAAAATTCTTCAATGGGGTTAGAGTCAAAAGGCCACTATGTGTCCAATCATCAACCAATTACCCAATGTAAAAATATTATCAACATAACCAATCATGTAAAATCATTCTCTAAAAAATTACATAAATTTTTAGAACCTCTTAATCATGCGACAATTAATGTACATGACAATCATTGATTTAATTACATAAATTAAATTCAACATATAACATCCATACATATAAATACAATATTTACATTCCGTGAAATAACAAATCATTACATTACACACAGAAAAACATGATAGAAATTAATATTTTACAATATAATTTTTCCCAGTTGTAGAGTCCCAACTCATATATGTTTTGGGATACAAATCCTCAAACTCTTTAGGTAACTCGTAATTGATCTTGGACAGCCATGGAAAACCTATAGCAAATTTAGGATCCTTATAATGTTTCTGAGACATCAAAGGAAAAATTTTATTATTTGCCTTATGCCGGAGATACTACTGCCGCTAACCTCTCAATGATTTTTTATAAGGAACATGTTTTTCCTCACGTTTTACTAATATCCAAATATGAGTAAGTTGTTTTTGCCATATCTTGGGGAGAGTGTTCTCAGTAATCTGAATCTATTTGGTTGTCCTATCCAATTACCTGCCCAGATAGACTCCTGTAACATGTTATTGAAAGTGATAATATGCGAAATCATATCACCGTTTTCACTCATTCGATATTTATCCATATTCAACAACATGTATGATATCATCTCCCTATATGTGGGTGTCGTAATCATTTTTGCAACTCTTAGAATAATCGCCATGATTTTTCTGCAACAAATACAAGGAAAAATCAATACAATGAACCACAAAGTTACATTGACTAAAACAAACATCACAAATATATTTTACATAAACACAAATTTTATATGATAAAACAAATTTATCATGGCCGATTAATACAATATGTAAAAAGGATTAGACATTTAATCATGACGGATAGGAATTACCGAAGCAAACCGATACAGACATGACCCACATGGGCCGACACAAACTTCACACGCCATACACGTGCCTCAGGAGTGGCTCACGCGCCCCCACGTGCCTCCACGCATCGGCCACAGGCCCCTACTCGCCCTCACACTCTCTCACGCGCCGACCAGTCTCAACCGAGTTAGACGCGCAGAAGACATGTCGTCCGCATGTTCTGTGGCTTTATGACATGTCGGTTGTCATTTATAGGTGGAACCGACTTGTCGGTTGAGTGATACATGGACGACATGTCGTCCCTTTGAGCTCTAAGCGTACGACTTGTCATACAAAAATCGGACGACTTGTCGTCTAATTTTATAAATATCGGATGACATGTATTACGACTCTTCTGGGAGTGTTTTTCTGGGTAAAAACAGATTCATCTAGCCAACTTCCAGGGTCCATATCTTTCACAATTTTAATCCAAATTAAGCAAATGATATACCAAATTGAAGATCTCATGACCTAGTTTTCAAAACATATTTGAACATGCGATTATCAATTTTCTACAGAGAGTTATTAAGGCCCAAAGTTGGAAGAAATCATTTTTGTAAAAACAAAAACCAGAAGCATTTTTAACAACTTTCATGCATGTTCATGCAATTTTTGTGTAATCCAACTAGAATACATGCATTTAAGCTACTGATACCAATGTTAGGAAACATAATCCCTAATATATTTACATGTGTGTCCTCTTAGGATCTAACCATACATGTATTTCTAGTCCTCGATTTATTTACAAACTAATTGAAATAAATCTATATTAACCACAACACAAAAGCATACCTTTAAACTTGTAGAGACCTCTTAATCAAACTTAATTGATTGCTTAACTCAATAAGCAAATGGTCTTATTTATATAAGGGAAACCAAGTCACTATTAGCTCACATGCATTGATTACTATTAATCTTTGATTACTATTTAATCATATGCATTGATTACTATGTAATCACATGTATTTGGATGCATAATGACTTTCTCTAACCCTTCCAAAAATGTTACCATCATAGGTGTACCATATGTTCCCCACTTAACATTTTACTAATTGTTGTTACTTAACAACTCTTGTTGTTACTTAATTATTTGATTAACAACTCTTGTTGTTACTTAATAATTTCCAACATGAAATTATTACTAATTGTTGTTATTTAACAACACCAAATAATGTACAATTAACAACAATTTCCAACACCATTAATTAAATTTTGTCTTGATTTAATTGGATTAAATCAAAGTGGTAGACAAAGGTTATTAGTCAAACCTAATTATACATATTTGGAAAAATTGAAATAATCATATATAAAAGTTTATTAGAACTTTTATTAATTAAAAATTATCTAAGTTTTGCTATAAATAGAAAGCTTGACCATGGTTTTAATCAAGCTTGGGAAAGCTAAAAACAAGCAAGAATTATAGATATTAGCCTAAGTAATAGAAGTGTTTAAAGAAGCTTTGGAAGTTCTCTATAACATTTCACCAAGGAGAAGAAGATTGGATCTTGGAACCAAGCTTGATAGCTTTGGAAGTTCTCCAACCATTTCAACAAGGATAAGAAGATTGGATATTGGAATCAAGCTTTCTAGGTAAGTTTGATATTCTCCAAAGCTATGTTTTTCATTAGTGAGTTATCATTAGGGAGACATATAATGATGAATTATGTATTGGATACATAATAGTATAGCTTAATGTTGAAATTAGGCTAATGAATTATGAATGGTTACTTTAGAAACATAAACACAATATGCTTGTAATTAGGTAAAATATGTTATATTGGACATGGAATATTAAATTAGAGTTTAGAACTATTGATGATAGCTTGAAGCTATGTCTACCATTCTAGAATTAGTTGACAACTTTTGAATCACCTAGAATTATTCATGAGTCATTTCATTATGGGATTCTATTTTATTTTCTGTTTGGATTCAAAGAAATACATATATGTATTTAGAATACATGTATGTTTGTTGTATAACATGTGTTGATGTTGGTTTTGATGTTAAAATTGGATTTTAGTTTTATTGAAGTGTTTGGAGAAAATTGAAAGTGTTTAGAATTGATTTGAAGGTTAAAATGCTCTCTGCCAATATTTTACACAGGGCAGCGTCGCGACACTGAGGTTTCAGACCTTCTGGATTCACGACACTCACCCTTGGGTGTCACGACGTTGAGCTCTCACAGATTGGGCGTTACGATGCCCAAGCCTCCACGTCGCGACATGCCAAGAGCTGATGTCCATGAACTATAAAACTTCATTTTCTCTATTCCAGAGTTTCTAGACTCTGATTTGGTCTTCTTTTTTTCCTAAGGACTCGTTAGGAATGTATTTTTCCATAAAATAATTTAAAAATACACCCATGTTTCATATCCAATAATTAGACTCATTTCCAATGCGCGGGGCACTGATCCAACCCTAGGGGTCCCAAAATCGCCCCAACAGTAACTTAATGAGGCTATGGTCTCACTGATAACCACAAGGATGAAGAAATGGACATATTTCCAAGAGCACGTCTTCAAGATGATAACATATCTCAACACGGCCGAAACTTATGGAGCTCGTATTGACGAGCGTAGCCAGGTTACCATGATCATGAAAACTCTTCCGAAGAGTTTCTTACAGTTTAAGAGAAACTAAGTTATGAACAAGTTGACTTTTATTTCGACAGAATTTCTAAATGAGTTCACCTCTTAGGAGTATATGCTGATAGATTCTCATAACCCTAGTAGAGAGACAAGTTGTGCTGAATCTTGCAAAGAATAGAAAGAAACACTGGGAATGCTAAGAGTACAACTATTTGATACATGGACAGACCTTACTGAAGTTGACATTACCTTAAGAGTCAGGATAAGTGATGCCGTTTCAGTATAAGTGGTGGGAGTAATTAGTTTTCAATTTTGTAAATAATAGTTATTTGAATCTAAACAAAGCGTTGTTTATCATCGTTTTGTCACAAAATTTTGGTTTTTTCTGTTTCAAAACTATTGGATGATGGTTTTTCCATTTTAAATAATAATAATTTAGTTATTACAGCTAGAAATAGATTAACTATATGCATAGAAAACTCAGAGAATAACTCATATGTGTTAAGACCATTAACACAGTTTATTTCTCAACACTGAAATATTTAAGGTTAAAAAACATAAAACAAAGTGGTAAAATATTTCTCATGATGACATATATCTATGGAATCTTAGACTTGTTAATGTTAGCCTTGACTGGATAGGTTGATAAAGAATGAAACTTTAAATAAGTTAAAGCTTGGTACTTTACCCCTCTGTGAATCTATCTAAAATGAAATATGACTAAGAGACCTTTTACTGGAAAAAGTATAAGAGTCAGTCAACCACTTAAGCTAATATATTCATATGTTTACGGACCGATGAATGTAAGAGCCCGGGGAGGTTATGAATACTTCATCATATTTATTGATGATTATTCTAGATATGGGTACGTTTACCTAATGTAGCAAAAGTCATATACCTTTGAAAAGTTCAAAAAATATTGTGCTGAGGTTGAGAACCAATTAGGTCAGACGATCAAAAATCCACGATCGGATTGTGGAGGAAAATACTTTGATAGTTGTTGGGGCAGTTATGGAAAACCTAGGATCGGATCGGTATCCTACCCAGCGAAAATGGGTCTAACCCGTAGATATCAAGCACGGGTGTAATTTTAAAATATAATGAAATATTATACTCTATTATGAGTGTATTGTTGGACAATTATGACCCATAGCGTCACTATTTGTACAGATCACGGTGTTATTATACAAATTAACTATGTGACAAAGGAGATTGCACTCTTATCATTTGTGATTAGATCACCTAGATATATAAATGATGAGAGGTCCCTATGATTTGTTCCTGGACAGAGAATGATATGAGACAGTATCAGTCCACGAAGGATAAATCATTAAACATCCCTAGTCAGAGTATTATCGAGATTGGACATCGATAAATACGTAAAAGACTAGTATTACACTTGTGCACGTTGTGAGGGCACAACATCATAGTTCTCATATATTTGGGTATAGGATACTCATGCAAGTGTAATAGGAGGTTGTGTTTTACTGATGGTATGGGAAACAGCTTCGCTCTGGATAGACCCCTGCGGAATCCCATTGGTAGTATGACTATGTGTCTATGGGAGTCTGCAATCAGGGTAGGTGTATTTGGTCTTAACCTGAGACTTGCACCTCTAATACTTGGGACAATCAATATACTTTGGTTGAGGGTCGTCCAGGGCTTTAACAGGTTCTGTGTACGCCAATGCTGGGTATATTGAGAATCGTAGTGTGTTGGGTGTGATGTTAAGACGGAAGTATCACTCCAGTCATATGGAGATGATGGTCACATAGGATACGGAACTTGTTCTCTTAAATGCTCAAGCTATCGGGATATTATGACTAGGTCATGTTTATCCGATTATAGAGACTAGTTGCCAGACATCCGATATGTGTTTCGTACGGGGCAGACATAATTCCAGCCCCAGGCCTAGCACGCGAACATCCGATACTGGATCGACATACACAATACTACGGTATACTACGCTTGATATAGATCGCTTATTCTTGTAAGCATGTTTCTGGAGAATTGGGTAGGCATGGCGCTTTGCTAGAAGCCAACATTGTCTTGTAAATCGGTATAAACGTAGTACGAGGTACTTATGTGTTTGGATAGTCCGACGACCGTATTTACTGCCAACATATCCGGGGATCTCATGGGTCACTTCCCGAAGATTCACCGATGATGTATGACTCGTACTTTATTAATCTGGGATTAATTAGAGAGAGAGAGAAAATTAATCTGGGATTAATTACTGAGATATTTTATCTGGGATAAATATTAATAAAAGAGAGAGAACGATAATTTGGAATTAATCGATAAAATAATATATTTGATATTATTAGAAAATGGATTTCGACGCGGAATTGAAATTAGATTTTAATTCGGGCGAACGAATTAATTTAGAATTAATTCGTTAGCGATGTGAATAGTGATTTCGCTAGGCGTAATCGTTTAATTGCGTCGCAACGGAAAATTCGTTAATTCAGAATTAGCGAACCCGAGCCCGAGATTGTTTGCGAGCGCATTCGCATTTCAAATTTGAGTACGGTATGCAAGTCAAATCAAGCGTCAAATCGCTAGTCACATCAAGCGTCAATCACATGTCACTTTGAGTGATGTGACAATTTCATTGATTGATTTGAGTGATTGATGTGGTAGTTGAAAAGCTTTAATGTTTTTTGCTTTTGACTTTTGCTTTTATGGAAAAGTGAAAAATTTGGTAAATGGTTTTAATTTATTTTGGAAAATATATAAACCAAAATACATTTTTTTCTTTTCCATCTCTCTCTCCACTTTTACGTTTTTCTTGGAAAAACATTTTCCCTCCTCTCTTTCCTTCTCCCTCTCACGGCTTGGAGCTGATTCTTATCTCCATTTTCTGGTTTTGACCGAATCAGTGAGAAGCAAAGAAGAAGAAGAAGTGCTAGCACACACCATGAGTCTTCCTAAGGTGATAGGGAAACTAACACATAAGCATGGAATCATTTTGGAGCTTGGAGCTTGGAGCTTCCATGGTGTTCATCAATGGCCGAAATCTTGGAGGAGTTTCACAGCCCAAAACCGAGCACCACAGCAGTTCAAGGAGGCCACTGCCGCGAGTTTGAGAGGCTTGAAGACTTGTGTTCTTCGCGTCGCAAAATCCATTCATTGTGAGTATATTCCGCACCTCCTTTAATGTGCATTCATGCGTTTTCTTGCTTGATTTCATGATCTTGGGACCTAATCTAGAAACCAACAATGGTCTCTTGAGCTTTGATCAAGCATGAAAAAGTTAAGGTTTGAAATTGGGTAAAATCAATTGAAGCATGATTTGGTTAAATTGATTGATTAAGTATGCTTGTATGTTGATTAATTGAAGTTGTGCATGATCAATTTCATGAAATTGGATTGGATCCATTTTTCCCCAAATTTTTGGGCATGGCCGAAAATGATAAACCCTAATGTCTTGGTAATTTTTGTTTGTTTGATCATTGGATGACTTAAAACAATTGGGTAATGTTGTTTTGAAGTTCAATTGGATTGAATTTTGATTTGGAACAATTTTCCCTTTTAAAGTTAGCTTGGCCGAAAATCTTAAGAAATAAAATTCATGGTGATTTTTGTTTTTTAATTCATTGGATGAGTTGAATTGATTTGGGAAATGATGATTGTGGATTCAATTGGATTGAAACCGAATCGGATTGGAAAAACCCCTAATTGCCGAGACTTTAAGCATGTAAATTGGGTTTGATTTTGATAAAAATGTGTTGGACACTATGTGTTGTTAAAGTGCATGATTAATTAGGCTAATTGATGTTTTAGAAATATTAATTGGGTGATTAATTGTGTATAACACTTAGGTTAATTAATTATGGAATTTGGAATTTTATAAGTTAATTAATTGGGCTTATTTTGGAAATTAGGCCTTAAAGGTTGTAATTGGGCTTTTGGGCTTGGTTGTACCAAGTTAGGTTTAGGCAAAATTGGTTGGATCCAATTAGGCCCAAAACCGAATCCATAAAGTCCAATTATGACTTAATGGACCTTAATTATTTAATTGGGCCTAATGGGCCAAAATTGATTTCTGGGCTTATGGGGTAAATCCCGGATTGGATTTTGGTTATCGGTTTGACCCGAGTTGACCAAAAGTCCACGCCTTAAACAAATTAATTAAAAGCCCATTGGACTTTAATTAAATAAACATTAGATGTTAATCGGGCTTTGAGACCCGTTGCGATTAAATTTGGAATTTAAGTCGTAAAGGTTCGTTAATAAAAGTGTAATATTTAATTTGGAATTAAATAGTGAATTAGAATTAAATGCGTATTAAATTGGATTTAATTATGTAATTTAATTTAATTCGAGAATTCGTACTTTGAGTACGTGTTCGCAAAACGAGTTTGACTCGCGCAAAATCAAATCGTTGTTTGAACATTGGATGATCACTAATTATCAGATTAATTAATTGGATTAGATTGATTGATAACATGCTTGTGTGAATACATGGTTATGATGTATGAATAATGTATATCGGATGGATATTAGATGGGTGGGGCAATTTTAGAAATTGTTGTAATAAATTGATTTATTAATTGGACCTGCGTGTCCAGCCTTATCACCTCTATACTCTTTGTATTCTATTCTCACCTATTCCCCTCAATGTAAATGAGGTTTCTTTAGAAGTGTAGTGTAACGGGTAGAAGTAAATACATGTGCTAGCGGGAGAGAGAAATAAAGATTTGATCTAGGATCAATGTAAAGTATCCATCCGCATATCATTATTATTTTATCATATGCGCTTTATTATGTGTTTAGAATGCATGTTTAAGGGTGTATGATGATGAGACCTTAACAAAGATAATAAATTGGTTTCCAATTTGCATGCGAAAAACCCTCACAAATATTAAGCGTCTTTCCTTCCATTGAGTGATTCTTACTCAAGATCCGAGACGACATTGGTTTGTTGGCCAAAGTCAAGGCCTTTGTCTGTCGAAGATGTGTTTGAATCACGAAGACTTTGTTCCATATCAGTGTATTGTCCAAGTTGTGGTTTGTTGGCAAAAGTCAAGACCACTTCTTGTCCATCGACATTGATTACGAAGCTTTCCATGGTCAATGGGTCGCGCTTGACTGGGATCACTAAGTTTGTTGTGCCAAAGCCAAGACTTAGTTGATTCAGAGGAAAAAGGTTAGGTAATACATTGGATGTATTGGCATATATAAGATATATGTTTCGGACTTGGATGTCCCCTTACCGGATCTAGGAATTGGATTGGATCCAATCGATCTTAGAGATCTACCTAGTTAATTATCATACAATTTGTTGGCCAAAGTCAAGATTGTGTGATATTTTACGGGATCCTAGCCCACTAGGAAACACGGTTTCCCGAGTACTCGACAGAGGATTAGAGGCTCGCCGAAAAATAGTGGGAGGCAAGAATTGAATTTGCAATATTCGTTCAATTACTCGCCATACGCACTCAATCAAAAATTATTTCATCGTTAAATTAAATGTTAGTTGGACTAATATTAAATTGTTGTTTTAATTAAATGTTGGACTGTATTATAGTTGATTATATAATTGGATTATAGTAATCAATATATTTGAATTAATTAATTTCAATTTACAGTTGATTTTATAATTGGATTATAGTAATCAATGTAATTGAGGTTAATTGATTTAAATTATATTTGATTGTATAGTTAGACTATAATAATCAATATAATATATAGTACCACAAATCGTTGATTAAATAGTTGGACTATTAGAATCAAGATAAATTGAAAGATTGACATTTAAAACATAATCCTGGGGAAAATGTGTTTAAATGGTTTAATTTTCAAATTGGGAATAAAATTTCAGGATGGTCCTGGAAAATAATAAGTTACTTTATTTGATAAAATAACGTATTATGCCTAAAGCCCGGAGTTAAGCAAATAATAGAGCATAATCTTTGGAAGATCATGTAATGATAACTTAAGTGCTTAATCCATTATACTTACCGCAGTAAACTCCTTAATTTCTGAATCAGAACTAAGGATTAGATCCTTAAAGTATGATAATGAAATTGAAGGATTTTCATGGATCTATTTTAGATCTTTGAAATACTAAAATTGCAATAAATAATTCTTGGAGAATTAATGACTAATCTCGAGGAGATAAAGTCAATGTTTGCAATAAGGCAAGTAGCGTAAGGCGCACCTTACTTCGATATTCTAGAAACCCGAGGCTTGGCCAAAGGCTTCTGGAGTATTGAAACTGGCAAAGGCAAAATCATTATAATCTTCTAGGAAGATAAAAAGACATATCCCAAGAAGGAATTGAAGACGAGCAAGGCTCTAACTTCAAATATGTTTGTCAACATTATGTTCACAACTAGTATTAAAATTGGATTTTAGATACTTAGTGTGATACATAAATATGTACTGATGTTCAGAATCTGCTATGAGCAGGATACTGACTTCGGACGAGATTACTCTACGAATTGAAAACGGGACAAAAGTCGCTGTTTTAACCGTAGATACCTGAATTTAGGAACTACCTTCGGGTATGTGCTTAAATTAAGAAACTGTTATAATGTTACTAGTTTGACTAGATACATTATCTTTATATCAGTGTTTGACCCGCTGCGGGTGAACCTTTATATTCTAGAACACTAAAGTGTTTTATTTTATAAAGATGATATTAAGATAAACACATTAGATGTGAATAACAGAATTTATATTTTGAATATAAATAATATCTCAAATATATATAACATGACAAATAAATAACTCAAACTGATTTGATCAGTTAAGAAACTAATTGTGGCATAGTTGTCAGGGACACTATTAAACAAGACTCGTATATCCACACTTTTGAAGAGTGGATACTAGGATTGATTTGATTCCAATCAAATAAAGTCTACGAATCTAGTTTATTGGGCAAAGTGCATAAAACACTATTTACTTGGTAAAAGTGCCAGTGCCACTGAACTGTTAGCCCTAGTTCATAGTGAAGCAAGTAGGCCTATGTCTAGCTAGGCTAGATGTGGATATGAATATTTCGTGACCTTTACGGATGTGGCATCGCGTATGTATGGTTATGTTTCTTTTGAAGAACACAAATCGAAACTTTTAGAGTTTCGACACGAAAAACAACAGATCGGCTAAAGTATTAAACCATCACGATTTGACCATGATGAAAATACTTAAGCAATAAGTTTCTCATATACTTGAAAGAGTATAATATTCTTTCAATGAGGACTCCTCCCGGAACACGTCAGTTTGACGGTGTATCCGAAATGAGAAACCGAATTTTGTTAGACATAACAAGGTTAATCACGAGTCGCTCTAAGCTACCATTTCCTTCAACGGATACGCAAAATAGTGCAGAACTTATTTTGAATAAGGTTCCATAAATATCTGTTTAACAGATATCATATTAGATATGAACAGGAAAGAAACCAGGTTTATAATTCCTGAATATTTGGGTATGCTAGGCATATGTTTGGATGATACCAAACTAAAACCCAAATTGGATAAGTGCCAATTGTAGGTTATCCTAGGGATACCATAAGTATTGTACTTATACAACTCACGAGAGAACAATTAGATTGTTGCTCACCATGCGATTTTCCTAAGAGGAATACCGATATGCAGTGGTAAGTGGTAGGATAGTAAAACTCGATGAAAATCGGAGCAATACTATTCCAGGCGTCGAATCTTAATGGAACATAAATAGTTCATCAAGGATGAAACTATTCCAATAATCTTCGAATACACAAGAACCACGTAGGTCGGAGAGAATCAGAAAACAACCTGGGGTATGGGTTTCTGATCTAACCTCATAAAGATGTCTATCTTATTGAGGTATACCAACTGACTACGTATGAGGAAGTGATACAAGGTATCGACTCCCTATTATGGCAAAGTACCATAAAGTCCGAAGTGGATTCCATGTATACCAACTATGTTTAGACACTAGTTGATGTACCGCAAGGCATTGTGCCTATTGGTACTTTATAAGTCTTCAAGGAAGACATACATTGATGGCAACATACCAACATACTAAGCTAGACTTGTAGCGAAAAGCTAGAGTTATCAACTTTGTGTTGATTACGACGAAACCTTTTACCTGTTGCCATGGCAAATCCATTTGGATAATGCTTGCTGATGCTGCATGTTTCATTCATGAAATGTGGCAGCTGAATGCCAAAACCGCTTTCCTTAACGGAAACCTTTTGGAGGATGTTTACAACATCCTGACGGTTTTGTCGAACCATAATAAGCAAACTAGGTTTGCAGGTTATTCGATCCATAATTGGATTGAAGCACGCATTAGGTTCTTGGAATTGTCGTTTTGATGTAATCATAATGGTTTATGATTTAATTCAAAACGAAAATAATTCTTGTGTATATAAGGAGGTTAGTGGGAGCGCACTGACAGTAAATGTCCTGAGTAATGATGATATATCATTTCTTGGAAATGATATTCCCATTAATAATATATCGGTGAAAGCTTGGCTTTCATGATAACGACTATAAGTCGTAACATAGGTACTATACAATAGTATAACGGAACAGTGAGCTGGAAATCTTCCAAGCAAGATATTGTTACCGAATAAACAACAAATGTGGGTTATTGCTTAGCTGATGGGCAGCAATAGAAGCCATTTGGGTCGATCATAAATCTAATTAGATTAGATATAGTTCTGTTAGCAACTGAGCTAGGCGTCAGCACATGTTAAAGAATTAATGGTCTCATCGACGATCCAGATACTTATTTTGATATTCATCTGATTCGTTAGGATCACACATCGCGGCGATGTGATGATCGAATAAATCGCATCAGATGATATTCATACAAATCCGCTGACGAAAAGCCTTTTCTCAGCAGTTTGAGCCAACCGTACATAGTTCGGGTGTCAAGCACTCGAGTGACTGTCTATAGGCCAAGTGGGAGATTGTTGGACAATTATGACCCATAGCGTCACTATTTGTACAGATCACAGTGTTATTGTACAAATTAACTATGTGACAAAGGAGATTGCACTCTTATCATTTGTGATTAGATCACCTAGATATATAAATGATGAGAGGTCCCTATGATTTGTTCCTGGACAGAGAATGATATGAGACAGTATCAGTCCACGAAGGATAAATCATTAAACATCCCTAGTCAGAGTATTATCGAGATTGGACATCGATAAATACGTAAAAGACTAGTATTACACTTGTGCACGTTGTGAGGGCACAATAGCATAGTTCTCATATATTTGGGTATAAGATACTCATGTAAGTGTGATAGGAGGTTGTGTTTTACCGATGGTACGGGAAACAGCTTTGCTCTGGATAGACCCCTGCGGAATCCCATTGGTAGTATGACTATGTGTCTATAGGAGTCTGCAATCAGGGTATGTGTATTTGGTCTTAACCTGAGACTTACACCGCTAATACTTGCGACAATCAATATACTTTGGTTGAGGTCGTCCAGGGCTTTAACAGGTTCTGTGTACGCCAATGCTGGGTATATTGAGAATCGTACTGTGTTGAGTGTGATGTTAAGACGGAAGTATCACTCCAGTTATATGGAGATGATGGTCACATAGGATACGGAACTTGTTCTCTTAAATGCTCGAGCTATCGGGATATTATGACTAGGTCATGTTTATCCGATTATAGAGACTAGTTGCCAGACATCCGATATGTGCTTCGTACGGGGCAGACAAAATTCCAGCCCCAGGCCTAGCACGTGAACATCTGATACTGGATCGACATACACAATACTACGGTATACTACGCTTGATATAGATCGCTTATTCCTGTTAGCATGTTTCTGGAGAATTGGGTAGGCATGGCACTTTGCTAGAAGCCAACATTCTCTTGTAAATCGGCATAAACGTAGTACAAGTTACTTACGTGTTTGGATAGTCCGACGACCGTATTTACTGCCAACATATCCTGGGATCTCATGGGTCGCTTCCCGAAGATTCACCGATGATGTATGACTCGCACTTTATTAATCTGGGATTAATTAGAAGAGAGAGAAAATTAATCTGGGATTAATTACGGAGATATTTTATCTGGGATAAAATATTAATAAAAGAGAGAGAACGATTAATTTGGAATTAATCGATAAAATAATATATTTGATATATTATTAGAAATTAGATTTCGATGAGGAATTGAAATTAGATTTTAATTCGGGCGAACGAATTAATTTAGAATTAATTCGTTAGCGACGTGAATAGTGATTTCACTAGGCGTAATCGTTTAATTGCGTCGCAACGGAAAATTCGTTAATTCGGAATTAGCGAACCCGAGCCCGAGATTGTTTGCGAGCGTATTCGCATTTCGAATTCGAGTGCGGCACACAAGTCAAATCAAGCGTCAAATCGCTAGTCACATCAAGCGTCAAATCACATGTCACTTTGAGTGATGTGACAATTTCATTGATTGATTTGAGTGATTGATGTGGTAGTTGAAAAGCTTTAAATGCTTTTTGCTTTTGACTTTTGCTTTTATGGAAAAGTGAAAAATTTGGTAAATGGTTTTAATTTATTTTGGAAAATATATAAACCAAAATACACTTTTTTCTTTTCCATCTCTCTCTCCACTTTTACGTTTTTCTTGGAAAAACATTTTCCCTCCTCTCTTTCCTTCTCCCTCTCACGGCTTGGAGCCGATTCTTCTCTCCATTTTCTGGTTTTGACCGAATCAGTGAGAAGCAAAGAAGAAGAAGAAGTGCTAGCACACACCATGAGTCTTCCTACGGTGATAGGGAAACTAACACATGAGCATGGAATCATTTTGGAGCTTGGAGCTTCCATGGTGTTCATCAATGGCCGAAATCTTGGAGGAGTTTCACAGCCCAAATCTGAGCACCACAGCAGTTCAAGGAGGCCACTGCCGCTAGTTTGAAAGGCTCGAAGACTTGTGTTCTTCGCGTCGCAAAATCTGTTAATTGTTAGTATATTTTGCACCTCCTTTGATGTGTATTCATGCGTTTTCTTGCTTGATTTCATGATCTTGGGACCTAATCTAGAAACCAACTTGTATAGGAAAAAAAACGGGGCTAAATCGGAGTCTGGAAACTCAAGACTGAGAGAAAACAAAATCAACATTCATAGTCCGTACTCGCGCGCTACAGTACGTATGGATACACTCGTTAATCAAGAGCGTATCAAGATATGATCTGTCGACCCGTATGTGTACAATAAAGGGTTTAATGTGAGTAAGTCACGATTCTTAAGACTTTGCCCAAAGCCTATCACTTATGGTTGATTGCATATATTAGAAATGGTATTCTGATTAGTTGTAAAGAATCGTGGACATGTCGATAATATGAGATGTGCGCCTCAAAAACTTGACGGTGTAATCTATGTTCCTAAGCACAACTCGGATAGCCTACGACGAACGGATTGTTAAACATATGTGATGACCTCAACTTATATGGTTCAGAAAGGTCGTTCGTGTTCTTCGTGAATTCGGAGGTGGCCGAATTGCGTACATATAAGCTAGGCTTATGTGACAAACGTGTCTTGATTTATATAGTCTCACGATATGAAGTGTATTCATTGAGTACTTAGGTAGCTCATAATGTTTGATAATAAATAATATTTAATATTATATTTATCAATCAAAGTAATTAAATGTTATTGGATAACATTGATTATTTACTTTGACCCAATTGGATTAATTGGATTAATCCAAAAATCACTCAAGGGCTTTGTTGTAATTTCATAAATATCTCTACCATTGGAGGATATTCTGGTAATTATAAAATATATAATAATATGTGTATTTAGCTTGATTTAATTGGATTAAATTAAAGTGGTAGATAATAAAATAATCAATTGGTTAAACTTTCTCTAGACTTAATTGGATTAAATTAAAGTGGTAGACAAAGGTGATTAATCACACCTAATTATATATATTTGGACAAATTGGATTAAACCCACATAAAAGTTAATTAGAACTTTTATTAATTAAAAATTGCATAAGCTTCACTATAAAAGGCAAGCTTGAGCAAGTCTTTAAACAAGCAATTAAGTTAAACCAAGCATTAAGGAAAAGAAAGAAATATTAGCCTAAGTAAAATTTTGTGAGAGAACATTTGGAAGTTTTCTACAAGATTTCTACTATGAGAAAAAGATTGGATCTTGAAATCAAGTTTGCTAGATAAGTTTGATCTTCTTTAAAGCTATGTTTTAATTAGTAAGTTGTTATTATTAATGAAGCATATAGTGGTATGTTATGTATTAAATACATAATAACATAGCTTGAAGTTGAAATTAGGCTTATCAATTGTGTATGGATGCTTTGGAAGCATAAACACAATATGCTTGTGATTGGGTCAAATATGTTCATTTTGGACATGGAACATAAAATTAGAGTTTGGAAATCTAGATGAAAGCTTGGAGGTTTGTCTACCATTCTAGAATCACTTGAGCACCTTTGAGTGACCTAGAATTGTTAATGAGTCACTTCATTGTGAGGTTCTAATTTGGTTTGTGTTTTCATTCAAACTAATGCATATATGTATTTGGAATACATGTATGCTTGTTATATAATATCTGTTGATGTCGGATTTGATGTTAAAATTGGATTTTAGGTGTATTGAAGTGTTAAGAGAAAATTGAATGTGTTTTGAATTTGATTCAAAATAAGTTTGCTTTCTGCCAATATTTTATGTAGGGTAGCGTCGCAACTCGAATCTCTGGCGTCGCGATACTAAGCTCTCAGAGCTGCGGGTGTCACGATGTTCACCCATGCATGTCCTAACACCGAGCTTTCTCAGATTGGGCTTTGCAACTCTTAAGCCTATGTGTCGCGACATGCCGAGAGCTGCTGCCTATGAGCGCTGAAATTTCATTTTCTAGATTCCGAAGTTTCTGAACTCCGATTCAGCCCCAATTTTTTCCTATGGACTCGTAACAAAATATATTATTCCATAAAAAATTTAAAAATACACACATGTTTGATATCCATGGGTTAGACCCACTTCCATTGCGCGGGGCACCGATCCAACCCTAGGGGTTCCACAACCGCCCCCAACACAATTTGTATCATATTTATGACTTGTTCATTAATACTAGCAATCATTTTTTTGTTGGACAAAATGACCCATAGCATCACTATTTGTACAGATCACGGTGTTGTACAAATTAACTATGTGACAAGGAAATTGCATTCTCATCATTTGTGATTAGATCACCATAAATGTATAAATGAAGAGAGGTCCATATGATTAGTTCCTGGATTGAGAATGATATGAGACAGTATCAATCCCCGAAGGATTAATCATTAAATATCCCTAGCCGGAGTATTATCGAGACATGACATCGATAATGCGGAATAGGCTAGTATTGCACTTGTGCGCGTTGTGAGGGCACAACGGCATAGTTCTCATATATATAAGTATTAGATACTTATGCAAGTGCGGTAGGAGGTCGTGTTTCACCGATGGTACGGGAAACAGCTTCGCTCTGGATAGACCCCTCGGAATCCCATTGGTATTATGACTATGTGTCTATGGGAGGCCGAAATCAGGGTAGGTGTGTATGGTCTTAACCTGAGACTTACATCGCTAATACTTACGATAATCGATAGACTTTGGTCTTGGTGGTACAGGGCTTTAACCGGTTCTGCGTACACCACTTCTGGGTATCAGAGAGTCGTAGTGTATTGGGTGTGATGTCAAGACGGAAGTATCACTTCAGTCATATTGGAGATGATGTCACGCAGGATACGGTATTAGTGCTCTTAAGTGCTGCGCGGCCATCGGGATATTATGACAAGGTCATGTATATCCGATTATAGAGACTAGTTAACAGACATCCGACATGTGCTTCGTACGGGGCAGACACAAATCCAGCCCCAGGCCTAGCACGTGACTATCCGATACTACGCCGATATACACAATACTACGGTATACTACGCTTGATACAGATCTATATATATATTCCTGTAAGAATATTTCTGGAGAATTGGGTAGGCATGGCGCTTTGCTAGAAGCCAACCTTGTCTTGTAAATCGGTATAAACGTAGTACGAGGTACTTACGTGTTCGGATAATCCGACGACCGTATTTACTGCCACATATCCGGAGATCTCATGGGTCGCTTCCTGAAGATTCACCGATGATGTATGACTCGCACTTTAATTAATCTGGGATTAATTAGAAGAGAGAGAAAATTAATCTGGGATTAATTAGAAGAGAGAGAAAATTAATCTGGGATTAATTGCGGAGATATTTTATCTCGGATAAAATATCGTTAAAGAGAGAGAACGATTAATTTGGAATTAATCGATAAAATAAATAATATATTCGATATATTATAAGAAATTGGATTTCGACGCGGAATTAAAATTAGAATTTAATTCGGGCGAACGAATTAATTTAGAATTAATTCGTTAGCGACGTAAATAGTGATATCGCTAGGCGTAATCATTTAATTATGACGCAACTAAAATTCGTTAATTTGGAATTAGCGAACCCGAGCCCGGGATTATTTGCGAGCGCATTCGCATTTCGAATTCGAGTGCGGCACGCAAGTCAAATCGTGCGTCAAATCGCTAGTCACATCAAGCGTCGAATCAAATGTCACTTTGAGTGATATGACATGTTGTCACTTGATTTGAGTGATTGATGTAGAAGTTGAAAAAGCAACTTTTGCTTTTTACTTTTGACTTTAGCATTTAATGTAAAGTTAAAAGAATTGGTAATTGGTTTTTTATTAATTTTAGAAATTATAAAAACTAATTACATTTCTTTTTCTTTACTCTCTCTTTCCACCTTTACACATTCTCTCTTTTCCCTCTCCTTTTATTCTCCCTCTCCTTCACGGCTTCAAGCCGATTTGCTTCAAAAAGTTTCTGGTTGGACCGAATTTAAAGTGAAGCAAGGAAGAAGATGTGGTGCTAGCACACACCTTGGGTTATATTATGGTGATAGGGAAACGAATTTATGAGCTCGGAATCCATTTTGGAGCTTGAAGCTTGGAGCTTCAATGGAGTCTCACATGGCCGATTCTTGGAGGGGCTTTGGAGGCCAAAACCGAGCAGCCCACTGCTTGAAGAAGCCACTGCCGAGCATGGAGAGAGGCAGAAAACGCATCTTGTTCTTCTTCGCAACAAAACCGTTCAATGTGAGTTTATTCTGCACCTCCTTTGATGTGTATTCATATTGTTTTATGCTTATAAATGATCCTTGGGACTTGATTGAAACTCAACAATGGTATCTTGAACTATTGGTTGCATAAAACTAATTAGGGTTCTTGAGCAAAATTTGGGGCTTTTTGATTTAAGCATGATTTTAACAAATTGTTTGTTTAAGAATGCTTGTATATGAATAAATTAGAGTTATACGTAATCAATTTGATGAAAAATTAATTGGATTGATTTTCCCCAATTTGCTTAATGTTGGCCAAAACTTTAATTTGGGTAAACTCAATTTGAGCATCAAATGATTAAATTGTTTAGTATAGTATGCTTGAATGAGGTTGAATTGATGTTGTGCATAATCAATTTCATGAAATTTGGTTGGATCCATTTTTCCCTAAATTTTGGGCATGACAAATTTGGGTAAACTTGATTTTGAGCATGTTTAATGAAATTGGATGATTTAGAATGCTTGAATGTTGTTTAATTGATGATTGATTAGATCAATTTGATGAAAAAGTGTTTGGAACAATTTTCCCCAATTTGCTTTGGATGGCCGAATTTGGCAAGCTCCCTAATTGTCTTGGTTTTTTGATTTTTTTGTTCATTGGATGACTTACAAATCATTTGGGGATGTTGAATTTATGTTTAATTTGGTTCAATTGGATTGAATTTGATTTGGGCATTTTTTCCCCTTATGGCCGAGACTTTAGCATGTATTAATTGGGTTTTGTTTTGATCAAATTATGTTGGACATGATTAATTGATGATAAGCATGATTAATTGGACAAATTTAGTGTTTTGGAAACTTTGATTTGGGTAATTAATAATGCTATACACTTTAGGTAATTTAATTGGAAAATTTGGAATTTTTGAAATTAAATTATTGGGCTTAAAATTGGATTTGGGCTTTTAAAGTTGTTATTGGGTTTATGGACTTTGTTGTACAAAGTTGGTTTAGGCCAAAATTGGTTGGATCCAATTAGGCCCAAACCGCTTCCAAAAGGCCCAAATGCGACTAATGAACCTTTGACGTTTAATTGGGCCTAATGGGCCTAAATTAATTTATGGCTTATAGGGTAATCCCGGATTGGATTTGGTTATTCGGTTTGACCCGAGTTGACCAAAAGTCCACGCCTAAGAAATTAATTAAAAGCCCATTAGACTTAATTAATATATTGGATATTAATCGGGCTTGAGACCCGTCTTAGCGATTAAATTGGGAATTAAGTCGAAAAGGTTATTTATAAGTGTATATTTAATTGGAAATTAAAATAATGAATTAGAATTAAATACGTATTAAATTGGATTTAATCATGTAATTTAATTTTATTTGAGGAATCGTACTTTGAGTACGTGTTTGATGAGTTGATGATAAATGTATCACTATTTCCCACTCATTTAACTTAATATTTTGTATAGTTTCTTGAGTTTTGTGAATATTGATGTGTTTTGTGTTATTTTGTAGATAAATAAAGTTTCATGACATTCTGGAGGTGATTTGGAGCAAAACTGTGAAATTTGGTGAAATTTGGCAAAAAGGGTATTTTGGTAATTTTGGACGTCCCGACACAAAAGGGTATTTTGGTAATTGTCCCGACACCGAAATAAAATTTCAAGACATTCTGGAGGTGATTTGGAGCAAAACTGTGAAATTTGGCAAAAGGGGTATTTTGGTAATTTTGGACGTCCCGACGCAAGGGTATTTTGGTAATTTTGGGCGTCTGCCACGTGTCAAAGATTCAACGAGCCGTCATTTTTAGCACACCATGCCACGTGTCGAAAATTCAGCGATTCAAGAATAATAATAATAAAAAAAAAAATCAGAAAAATAATAAAATAATAAAAATCAGAAAAATAATAATAAAAAATTAGATTTTTTTGCCTATAAATAGATTTCGAATTTTTAGTTTCAAATGTACCTCTTCCTCTGAAATCCTTATAAATAAATTGAGAGTTCTTCATATTTTCTTCTTTTATTCTTCAGTTTTATTTACGCTTTGTAGTAGTAATTCTATCCATCCATGAGGGGGTAACCTCTTCATGCTGAGGTAATAAGGTAATTCTTTTACTATTGCTTTTTAGATTAATCTCC
The DNA here is from genome assembly GCA_019454045.1 of Zanthoxylum bungeanum. Lineage (NCBI taxonomy): Eukaryota > Viridiplantae > Streptophyta > Magnoliopsida > Sapindales > Rutaceae > Zanthoxylum > Zanthoxylum bungeanum. The sequence continues at coordinate 61,464 of SKCR01051412.1, forward strand.
CTTAAAATATGATATATAAACTATTTAAAATCTGAATTAATAAAAAGATACCGCCATTCGGTCGGTTGGTTATTCAATTTAAACTGGTTAAACCTGACTTAATGAGGATACCGCCATTCTAGGTCGGTTGGTTTAAATTTATATTTCTGTTCCGCCTTATGGCTGGTATATTTGAATTTGACTTAATCAGGATACCGCCATTCTGGACGGTTGGTTTAAAATATCACAAGTTAATATATTATTATTTTATGGGAGATATCTAAATAGTATATAGTAGAAGTTATTTCCTTTTACCTTAGCATTTCATTTATTTATTTTAATTACTTCTGCAATTTCATTTTCTGTCTTTTAAGTTTATATCAGTTTTAATTATGTATAGTAACTAAATTAAATATCTAGGGTTGTGATAAAATCTAATATAACCGGTTTTAAAAGGGTTAGATTATAGTTTGAGTAATTTAAAAGAGTTATTTATTGAGTCATAATCTTAATGCCTTTTTATTAATTGGCCATTAATAAAATTGATTTAGATAAACTTAAAATGAACTAGACATAGGGATTTTAAGTTTAAGACCTTAGTCTCAACAACCCACGATCTTCTTTAAGGATAGATAAACCTTTAATAGATTTCCTTACAGGATAGGAATATACCTGTTGGGCTGGGGGTAGTCATAATTGGAACTCAATCTTAATGAATCTAGGTAATTTAATTGACATAGACATATGGTTCAATTGGATTATACTAGGTATTTGTAAATGATCATTCGGAAGAGGCTTTTACATAATTTAGTGTTCCAGATTAATAATTCAATAATTTACCCAACTATGATTAACTACTTCATCTTTTAATTGATATTAGAAAGATTCACAACCCTAGATCTTTAAGTCTTTTTATTTTCCTTAGTATTTTCTTTTATCTTTTGTCTTTTTATTTATTTAGTAAATCTACAAATCAAATCATTTCAAGCAATCAATTCCCTTCTCCCTATAATTAGATATTTGTAAATAAATAGTATCAACAATTAATAACAACAGTAGGAATTAAGTCCTCGTGGGATCGATATTTTTATACTACTTGAACGATACGTGCGCTTGCGTTATACGTGTGTGTTTACGCCGGTCAAGTTTTTGGCGCCGTTGCCGGGGACTTATTTTTCTTGAGTTGTTAATTTTGAACTATCTAATTTACTTATATCTAATTTTCTTTCTTATTATTTGTAATTTTTTTTCTTTTGTTTTCAGGTGATTAAAAAATGGAACATTTTGAAAAATTACAAGCTTTACTAGAAGAAGATACACCCCAAATCTGGGAGCAACAGTCCGGTTTTCTGAGGCCTGTTGTCCAGCTCAACAACTATCACTGGAATTCAGAATCAAGCAATACTACATTTGCTCAACAGAATGAAATGGGGAGATGTGTAATTTGTGATGGCAACCACCCGAGCGATCAATGTATTTACCTTTCAGAGTGGCAGAATTTTTGGAATCAACCAAGGTACGAAGAATCATCACATTTTCTATCTTATCCACCATCTTCCTTCGATTCTTATCAAGAACCAGAACCATCTGAGGAAGATCAATTGATTCACACGTTCAAAGAACAAGCAGTTCGATTTGATGCACAAATTCAGAGTAACGCAGGATCCATACAGAGAATGACAGATCAGATCAGACAATTAATAGAAAACCAGAGCTATATACCTCAAGAATCATTTTCAGATGAAGCCTCAGAGTACCAAACATTCACGATGACACTTTAGCAAAAGAGGAGGCTGAGGAGAATCAAGAACCAGAGGTATCAGTTCAGGAACCCGAACCGACAAAGTCTCGATTTGATTTCTATTTTTCAGATTCTGACGAGGATGAAACTGAGCTGTTTGTGCCAACTGCATCAAAAATTGAGGATGAAATTCTGTATTCTCAAAATGAAGATCTTGGAGATTCCATTGCACAAATGTTTGATGAAGATCTACCTGAGCCAATCATTTCAACCAGATCAGAGGATGAAGACCTAAAAACTAACATTTCTCCTCAGGTTGAAAATTTTGAAACATGTATTTCACAGATGACAGATGAAGAGCTGAATGCAGAAATTTTCAAAATCATCTGTGAAGAAAAGGTGGAGCAAGAAACAGAGCAAAGGAGGAGAGCAAATGTCTGACTTTATTAAAGATCCAGAGCATTCAGGAAAAACATCGCTGTTTTGGGGAGTACATATAAAGATATCAACCAGAAGCTTGACAGAATGGAACTTCCATTCCAAGTCAAGCACCATACAAGACCTCCTGATTTTCTTTCTTTCTTTTCAGGAACCACTGGAGCAACAAAGATTAAAAAGGTGGCACAAGCACTGAATGAGACAAAACTTTTTTGCCATTTTACCGTTGGAAGAGACCCTTCAAAAGCAACGCTCACGGGATTGTCTTTGATCGGACATCCAAAACGACGCTGAAACCTCCTTAACAGATAGATTTCAGTCACGTCTGGCTGAAGACGAAAAATTTAGCGCTAGCAGGGAGGCAACCCATGCAATTTGTTGTAATTTATTTTCATATTTTGTGTGAACTTTTTAAATTTTGTGTGTTATTTTGTAGGGAAAAGCACAAATGGAGCATTTTAAGACAGAAGGAATGGTGTTTGACAATCACAAAAAGGAGAGCTAATTCATTTGTGATGGCTGAGTAAAGAATGATTTCTTGAGACGCATCCTAATGAATTTATACTAAGCAAGTGGCGTATTGCGTACACAATTCTGTTGCCTTAATTATTGCTTTGATTTGCTTTTCTATTGAAATTATCTTTATTTTCGTAGACAGGATCCAGACTTTTTGACCTTTCACGATTTCTTTTGTTGTTTAGCTAACAAGCTTCCTTTGGAAGATACTAGTGCTATTATTACTCACCTTTTTCAGGTACTATAAATTCAGCCCGTCATTGCACTTTTGAAGGCATCCATGAGTTGAGAAAGAAATACATAAAAAATGGAAGCCACTTCAAGAAGACGAGTTGAGAACATCTGTGTATTTTGCGGTAGTACTATTGGTACTAAACCACAATACATAGAAGCAGCACAGGAATTGGGTCGAGTCTTAGCAGCAAGGAATATGCACTTAATATATGGCGGAGGCAATCTTGGACTAATGGGGATCGTTTCAAAAGCCGTACAAGAAGGAGGCAGTCATGTTTTGGGAATCATCCCAAAACCCTTGGCAGAGGCGAATCTTATTGGATCATCAAACGGAGAGGAACTGATCGTGCCAGGTATGTCTGAACGACTGGTGAAATGATTAACCGTTCTGATGCTTTTATTGCTTTGCCAGGTGGCTTGGGCACATTGGAGGAAATTTTTATAGTACTATCTTGGGCGAACCTGAACATACACCAGAAACCGCTTGGATTGCTAACGTTGATGGATTTTATGATTTTCTTTGTGTGTTTCTTGATGATGCTCGGAGAAATGGGTTCGTGTCAAAACCTATGAAAGAACTCTTATTCACTGCCAGAACTGCACCGGATCTAATTGATCAACTCGTAGCCTTTGAACCACAAGTTGACCCTATCATTTCAAAGATAAAATGGTCCGATGATGATCGTGGTAAGAAGCGTCGAATAAATCTGGATCTTAACCTTTAATTTCCTGTAGAATTTCAGCAACCAGGTACGATTTTCTAAACTCTTCTTCTACTTTTTAAGACATTGGGGACAATGTCTCATTTAGGTTTGGGGGTGAGGAATAGTTAATAGTACTTGTTTGTATTATGTTTTTAGTTTTAGTCCAAAATTTTTCGAAAAATACAAAAAAATTAAAAAATTAATAAAAACAAAGGGCATATTTAAAGCTAGGTGATGGTTTGGTGTCTTCCTTCACTCACTACCTTTTTATAAGGAAAAGCTGTGGAGGCACCTAGATAATCATTCACTTGTAGCGTGTTGTGACAGACTAGTTTGGAGGACTCGTTGTTTATTCCTGACAACAAGCGATAAGAGCCTAAGGGGCTAGGGTACTTAAGTGAGCCTCGCTCCACCTTCCCTCTGGGGAATCTACAACGGGAAGTCCATTCGACAGTTAGTCACACACCATAAACTGAGCCTTTGATTAAACTTTTAAAAAAAAAAAACATGTAAATTATAGTTTTATGACTAGTAGAAATATGTGGTTGTTATGTTGACTAAAAAGATGAAATTGGTAAGAAATAGCTGTGTAAGGAGTTTCCACTCTTGAGACGTATTTCAAACCTAATTCGAAACAAGTTAATTTTTGTTTATTCACTTTTGAATTATTAAATCTGTAAATTCTCCATAAAACTGACTAAAATGAATCTTCATATACTTAGTTAGCAGATATTATCAACATACATAGTAACATACAGACATGAGCTGTAATTAAAAAGTTTGTAATATTCGTGCTCTAGTTTAATTGGAAGAAGCATTTAAATTAGTGATGGAATAAAAAAAAAAATAATAATAATACATCTGAGATCCGAGTTATTAAGTCTGTAAGGGTATTTTAATACCTAATGCCCTAAAACCAACTGGTTTGGGAGTCATTGGCCCAAAGCTCGCTACATGGATCAAAAATGATGAAATAAAAATTATATATATAAATATCTGAAGTCTGAGTAATTAAGTCCATAGGGGTGTTTTAACACCTGATGCCCTAAAGCCAACTGGTTTGGGAGTCACCGACCCAAAGCTCGCTACATAGATGGAAGGTATTGTATATAAATAAAAAATAGAGAAAAGAAAAATCAAAGAAAAAATCAGAAAAATCAGAAAATTTATTCCATTACTACAAAAAGATGTGATTCTGATGATAAAACTTTAGGACAAAAATATTACTCTCTTATCAACTGCACTTATGACCGTTGTGGGCAAAAATGAGTTGTTTAAATATTTGTTGGCTGTGTATATGGAGAATGGTAAAAATAATAGGAGAATTTACTTATTCAGTAATTTAAAATGAAACAAAACAACTAATAACTTGGAGTAGAAGTTTCACATGATTAGTCACTAACTTCTTTATTTCTCTTGTCTTTTTGCTTTTGTGTGCATTAGTTTCACTACCTTTTTACTTTTGTAATATGTTTGTGGGTATCATTGCTGTAAACCTTCACGAGACTACAACTCGTCCACTAGGGACACCTAGGGGTTTAAAGGCTTGTTGCATATGCTAAATGCAATCGTGATCCCTACGAAAGTGGCTTAGTTAAATTTTATTATGTTATTTTATTTTGCTCGAGGACTAGCAAAATGTTAGGTTTGGGGGTGTGATGAGTGATAAATGTATCACTATTTCCCACTCATTTAACTTAATATTTTGTATAGTTTCTTGAGTTTTGTGAATATTTTGATGTGTTTTGTGTTATTTTGTAGATAAATAAAGTTTCATGACATTCTGGAGGTGATGATTGGAGCAAAACTGTGAAATTTGGTGAAATTTGGCAAAAAGGGTATTTTGGTAATTTTGGACGTCCCGACACAAAAGGGTATTTTGGTAATTGTCCCGACACCGAAATAAAATTTCAAGATATTCTGGAGGTGATTTGGAGCAAAACTGTGAAATTTGGCAAAAGGGGTATTTTGGTAATTTTGGACGTCCCGACGCAAAGGGTATTTTGGTAATTTTGGGCGTCTGCCACGTGTCAAAGATTCAACGAGCCGTCATTTTTAGCACACCATGCCACGTGTCGAAAATTCAGCGATTCAAGAAATAATAATAATAAAAAAATAAAAATCAGAAAAATAATAAAATAATAAAAATCAGAAAAATAATAATAAAAAATTAGATTTTTTTGCCTATAAATAGATTTCGAATTTTTAGTTTCAAATGTACCTCTTCCTCTGAAATCCTTATAAATAAATTGAGAGTTCTTCATATTTTCTTCTTTTATTCAGTTTTATTTACGCTTTGTAGTAGTAATTATATCCATCCATGAGGGGGTAACCTCTTCATGCTGAGGTAATAAGGTAATTCTTTTACTATTGCTTTTTAGATTAATCTCCCTTAAAATATGATATATAAACTATTTAAAATCTGAATTAATAAAAAGATACCGCCATTCTAGGTCGGTTGGTTATTCAATTTAAACTGGTTAAACCTGACTTAATGAGGATACCGCCATTCTAGGTCGGTTGGTTTAAGTTTATATTTCTGTTCCGCCTTATGGCTGGTATATTTGAATTTGACTTAATCAGGATACCGCCATTCTGGACGGTGGTTTAAAATATCACAAGTTAATATATTATTATTTTATGGGAGATATCTAAATAGTATATAGTAGAAGTTATTTCCTTTTACCTTAGCATTTCATTTATTTATTTTAATTACTTTCTGCAATTTCATTTTCTGTCTTTTAAGTTTATATCAGTTTTAATTATGTATAGTAACTAAATAAATATCTAGGGTTGTGATAAAATCTAATATAACCGGTTTTAAAAGGGTTAGATTATAGTTTGAGTAATTAAAAGAGTTATTTATTGAGTCATAATCTTAATGCCTTTTTATTAATTGGCCATTAATAAAATTGATTTAGATAAACTTAAAATGAACTAGACATAGGGATTTTAAGTTTAAGACCTTAGTCTCAACAACCCACGATCTTCTTTAAGGATAGATAAACCTTTAATAGATTTCCTTACAGGATAGGAATATACCTGTTGGGCGGGGGTAGTCATAATTGGAACTCAATCTTAATGAATCTAGGTAATTTAATTGACATAGACATATGGTTCAATTGGATTATACTAGGTATTTGTAAATGATCATTCGGAAGAGGCTTTTACATAATTTAGTGTTCCAGATTAATAATTCAATAATTTACCCAACTATGATTAACTACTTCATCTTTTATTGATATTAGAAAGATTCACAACCCTAGATCTTTAAGTCTTTTTATTTTCCTTAGTATTTTCTTTTATCTTTTGTCTTTTTATTTATTTAGTAAATCTACAAATCAAATCATTTCAAGCAATCAATTCCCTTCTCCCTATAATTAGATATTTGTAAATAAATAGTATCAACAATTAATAACAACAGTAGGAATTAAGTCCTCGTGGGATCGATATTTTTATACTACTTGAACGATACGTGCGCTTGCGTTATACGTGTGTGTTTACGCCGGTCAGTGTTCGCAATACAGTTGACTCGAACAAAATCAAATCTTTTTGAGAACATTGGATGATCATAATATCAGATTAATTTTTAAAGGATTGGATAGATGATTGATAACATGCTTGTATGAATACATGGTTTTGATGTTTGAATAATGTATATCGGATGGATATTAGAGGTGGGGCCAATTTTAGAAGGTGTTGTAATAAATTTGATTTATTAATTGGACCTGTGTTCCAGCCTTTTCACCTCCTATTCTTTGTATTCTCTTCTCACCTATTCCCCTCAATGTAAATGAGGTTTCTTTAGAAGTGTAGTGTAACGGGTAGAAGAAATATTTGTGCTAGCGGGAGAGAGAGAAAGTGAGAGATTTGATCTAGGATCAATGTGTAAAATATCCATCCGCATATCATTATTATTTTACATATGCGCTTTATTATGTGTTTAGAATGCATGTTTAAGGGTGTATGATGATGAGACCTTAACAAAGATAATTAAAATTGGTAGCCAATTTGCACGCGAAAAACCCTCGTTAAATATCAAGTGTTTATTTTCCTTCCATTGAGTGATTTTACTCAAGATCCGAGATTGGCAGGGTTTGTTGGCCAAAGTCAAGCCCTTGTCCGTCGAAGATGTGTTTTAATCACGAAGCTTTGTTCCATATCGGTGTCGTGTCCAAGTTGTGGTTTGTTGGCCAAAGTCAAGACCACTTCTTGTCCATTGACATTGATTACGAAGCTTCCATGTCAATGGGTCCGCACTTGACTGGGATCACTAGGTTTGTTGTGCCAAAGCCAAGGCCTAGTTGATTCAGAGGAAAAAGGTTAGGGTATACATTCGATGTATAGGCATATATAAGATATATGTTGGGACTTGGATGTCCACCTACTGGATCTAGGAGTTGGATGAGATCCAATTGATCTTAGAGATCTACCTAGTTAATTATCATACAATTTGTTGGCCAAAGTCAAGATTGTGTGATATTTAACGGGATCCTAGCCCACTAGGAAACACGGTTTCCCGAGTACTCGACAGAGAGTTAGAGGCTCGACGAAAAATAGTGGGAGGTAAGAATTGAATTTGCAATACTCGTTCAATTACTCGCCATACGGGCTCATTTAATTATTCCGTCATTAGATTAAATGTTAGTTGGACTAATATTTAAATTGTTGTTTTAATAAACAGTTGGACTGTATTATACTTGATTATATATAATTGGATTATATTAATCAATATATTTGAATTAATTAATTTCAGTTTACAGTTGATTTTATAATTGGATTATAGTAATCAATGTAATTGAGGTTAATTAATTTGGATTATATTTGATTATATAGTTGGACTATTATAATCATTATAATATGTATAGTACCACTAATCGTTGATTAAATAGTTGGACTATTGTAATCAAGATAAAATTGAAAAGTTGGATATTTAAAATATAATCTGGGATTGAAATATTTTAAATGATTTAATTTTCAAATTGGGAATAAATAATAGGTTACTTTATTTGATAAAATAACTTATTATACCTTAAGCCCAAAATTAAGCAAAATAAGTAGAGCGTAAAATCTTTGGAAGATTTATGTGATGATGACTTTAATGCTTAATTTAATATACTTGTCATAAATCTAATTTTAGATTTAAGAAGTATTAAAATTGCAATTTATAATTCTTGGAAAATTAATTGACTATTCTAGAGGAGATAAAGTCAAAGTTTGCAATTGGGCATGTAGCACGAGGTGCACATCGTTTCGATATTCTAAGAACCCAAGGCTTGGCCTAAGGTTTCTGAAATATTGAAAGGATAATTGACATATCCCACAGTGACTACCATTTGGATATGGCAGACACGAAGGAATTAAAGAAAGGGCGAGGCTCTAACTTTAAAATATTTGTCTTAGTTATGTTCACAGCTAGTATTGAAATTAAATTTTAAATACTTAGTGTGGTACATAAAATATATGTATTGATGTTCAGAATCCGCTATGAGCTGGATACTGACTTCAAGCCGAGATATCTCTGCGAATCGGAAACGGGACGAAAGTCGCTTGTTTCGACCGTAGATACCTAAGTTTAGGAACTACCCTTTGGGTATATACTTAAATTAGGAACTGTTATAATGTAACTAGTTTGACTAGAGACATTATCTATATCAGTGTTTAATCCGTTGTGGATAAAACCTTTATATTATAGAACACTAAGTGTTTTATTATATAAAGATGATACTGAGATAAATACATTAGATGTAAATAACAGAATTTATATTTTGAATATAATAAAATCTCAAACATATAAAATGAAAAATAAATAAGCTCAAATTGATTTGATCAATAGAGACTTATTTTTGTGGCATTGATGTCTGGGACACAATTATACAAGACTCGTATATCCACACTTTTGAAGAAGGGTACCAGGACTGATTTGACTATTCAAATAAAGTCTATGAATCTAGTTTATTAGGTAAAGTACCTAAAATACTATTTACTGGTAATAGTATAAGGGCCACCGACCTGTTAGCCCTATTCATGGTGAAGTAAGTGGGCCCATATCTAGCTAGGATAGATGTGAACATGAATATTTCGTGACCTAAAACGGATGTGGCATCACGTTATGGTTGTGTTCTTTTATTTTGAAGAACACAAATCGGAAACTTTTAGAGTTTCGACACGAAATAGACAAACAGATCGGCTATAGTATTATGCCGCCACGGTAAGACCGTATTGGAAAATACTTAAGCAGTAAGTTTCATATGTACTTGAAAGAGTATAGTATTCTTTCAAATGAGGACTCATCCCGGAACACGTCAAAGTGACGGTGTGTCCGAACGGATTAACCGAATCATGTTAGACATGATAAGATTAATCAAGAGTCGCTCTGAGCTACCATTTCCTTCAACGGATAAGTTTTAACAGTGCAATAACTTATTTAGAATAAGGTTCCATATAAATCTGTTTGACAGATGTCATATAGGATATGAACAGGGAAGAAACAAGGTTTCTCATTCCTGATAATTTGGGTATGCCAGGCCTAACGTTTGGATGATACCAAACTAAGGACCCAAATTGGATAAGTGCCAATATAGGTTATCCTAAGGGAAACCATAAGTATAGTACTTATAAATCTCACATGAGAACAATGTGATTGTTGCTCACCATGCGGTTTTTCCTGAGAGGAATACCGATATGCAGTGGTCAGTGGGAGGATAATGATACTCGATGAAAATCAGAGTAGTAATACTGTTCAAGGCACAAGGTCCGTAATGGAACACAAATAGTTCATCAATAATGAATCTGTACCATTAATCTTCGAATACACAAGAACTGAGTAGATCGGATAGAGTCAGAAAAGAAAACAACTAGGTTATGGGTTTTGATCTAACCTCATAAAGATGTCAATCTTATGAAGGTATATCCACCGACTACGTTTTGAGGAAGTGATACGAGGTATCGACTCCCTATTATGGCAAAGTGCCATGAGTCCGAAATGGATTCCATGTATAACAACTATTTTGGATACTTGTTGTTGTACCACAAGGCATTGTGCCTATTGGTACATTAAACGTCTTCAAGGAAGACATACATGGAAGGCAACATACCAACGTACAAAGCTGGGCTTTTGACAGAAAGGTATCGTTATCAACATTGTGTTAATAACGATTCAACCTTTTACCTATTGCCATGGTAAATCCATTTTGAAGATGCTTGTTGATAACTGCATATTTCATTTATGAAATGTGTCAGTTGCAGATCAAAATCACTTTCCTGAAAAGGAAACCTTTTGGAGGATGCTTACAACATCCTGACGATTTTGTATAACCGACAAACAAGGTTTGCAGGTTATTCGATCCATGTTTGGATTGAAGCAAGCATAGGTTCTAGGAATTATCATTTTGATGTAATCATAATGGAGTATGATTTAATTCAAAACGAAATGATTCTTGTGTATATAAGGAGGTTAGTGGGAGGGCACTGATAATTAAATTCCCATAAAATAATCGGTGAAAGCTTGGCTTTCATAGAAATTCTCCGTAGAATTCTGGGGAGTAACAACCTTTATTCAAGTAATAAAGATCTACAGGGATAGATTTGGAGTTGTTAACACTCTGGAAATTGTACATTTAAAATGTACTTGTATGGTGTCTCATACGCTTTGAGCATATGGAGTCACAATCGGGTCAATCCAAGTGATAGTCACTGGATTGAAGATTAAGAACATCTGTTAGTATCTGAGAGAACTAAAGATGTTGTCTTAAACTATGGAGATGGAGAACTTGAAGTGACTATGATCACTGCTGCAAGTTTCCAAACCGGTAAATACTGCGGTACTATAAAAGTTTGAACACTGGGACAGTGAGTTGGAAATATTCCGAGCAGATAACTGTTGCCGAATTAACAACAAATGCGGATTATTGCTGCAGCTGAGGCAGCAATAGAAGCCATTTGGATCGATAATAAATCTAATTAAATTAGATATAGTTCTTTTAGCAGCTGAGCTAGGCGTCAGCACAGGCTAAGGAATTAAAGGTCTCATCGACGATCCAGATATATACTTCTATATCATCTGATTCGTTCGGATCATACATCGTGGCGATGTGATGATCGTATAAATCGCGTCAGAAGATAATTACGCAAATCCGCTGACGAAAACCTTTCCTCAGCAATTTGAGCGAACCGTACATAGTTCGGGTGTTAGACACTCGAGTGACTGGCTATGTGCCAAGTGGGAGATTGTTGGACAAAATGACCCATAGCGTCATTATTTGTACAGATCACGGTGTTGTTGTACAAATTAACTATGTGACAAGGAAATTGCACTCTCATCATTTGTGATTAGATCACCATAAATGTATAAATGAAGAGAGGTCCATATGATTAGTTCCTGGATTGAGAATGATATGAGACAGTATCAATCCCCGAAGGATTAATCATTAAATATCCCTAGCCGGAGTATTATCGAGACAGGACATCGATAATGCGGAATAGGCTAGTATTGCACTTGTGCGCGTTGTGAGGGCACAACGGCATAGTTCTCATATATATAAGTATTGGATACTTATGCAAGTGCGATAGGAGGTCGTGTTTCACCGATGGTACGGGAAACAGCTTCGCTCTGGATAGACCCCTCGGAATCCCATTGGTATTATGACTATGTGTCTATGGGAGGCCGAAATCAGGGTAGGTGTGTATGGTCTTAACCTGAGACTTACATCGCTAATACTTACGATAATCGATAGACTTTGGTCTTGGTGGTACAGGGCTTTAACCGGTTCTGCGTACACCACTTCTGGGTTTATCAGAGAGTCGTAGTGTATTGGGTGTGATGTCAAGACGGAAGTATCACTTCAGTCATATTGGAGATGATGTCACGCAGGATACGGTATTAGTGCTCTTAAGTGCTGCGCGGCCATCGGGATATTATGACAAGGTCATGTATATCCGATTATAGAGACTAGTTACCAGACATCAGACATGTGCTTCGTACGGGGCAGACACAAATCCAGCCCCAGGCCTAGCACGTGACTATCCGATACTGGGCCGATATACACAATACTACGGTATACTACGTTTGATACAGATCTATATATATATTCCTGTAAGAATATTTCTGGAGAATTGGGTAGGCATGGCGCTTTGCTAGAAGCCAACCTTATCTTGTAAATCGGTATAAACGTAGTACGAGGTACTTACGTGTTCGGATAATCCGACGACCGTATTTACTGCCAACATATCCGGAGATCTCATGGGTCGCTTCCTGAAGATTCACCGATGATGTATGACTCGCACTTTAATTAATCTGGGATTAATTAGAAGAGAGAGAAAATTAATCTGGGATTAATTAGAAGAGAGAGAAAATTAATCTGGGATTAATTGCGGAGATATTTTATCTCGGATAAAATATCGTTAAAGAGAGAGAACGATTAATTTGGAATTAATCGATAAAATAATATATTCGATATATTATAAGAAATTGGATTTCGACGCGGAATTAAAATTAGATTTTAATTCGGGCGAACGAATTAATTTTTGAATTAATTCGTTAGCGACGTAAATAGTGATATCGCTAGGCGTAATCATTTAATTATGACGCAACGGAAAATTCATTAATTTGGAATTAGCGAACCCAAGCCCGGGATTATTTGCGAGCGCATTCGCATTTTGAATTCGAGTGCGGCACACAAGTCAAATCGTGCGTCAAATCGCTAGTCACATCAAGCGTCGAATCAAATGTCACTTTGAGTGATATGACATGTTGTCACTTGATTTGAGTGATTGATGTAGAAGTTGAAAAAGCAACTTTTGCTTTTTACTTTTTACTTTAGCATTTAATGTAAAGTTAAAAGAATTGGTAATTGGTTTTTTATTAATTTTAGAAATTATAAAAACTAATTACATTTCTTTTTCTTTACTCTCTCTTTCCACCTTTACGCATTCTCTCTTTTCCCTCTCCTTTTCTTCTCCCTCTCCTTCACGGCTTCAAGCCGATTTGCTTCAAAAAGTTTCTGGTTGGACCGAATTTAAAGTGAAGCAAGGAAGTAGATGTGGTGCTAGCACACACCTTGGGTTATATTATGGTGATAGGGAAACGAATTTATGAGCTTGGAATCCATTTTGGAGCTTGAAGCTTGGAGCTTCAATGGAGTCTAACATGGCCGATTCTTGGAGGGACTTTGGAGGCCAAAACCGAGCAGCCCACTGCTTGAAGAAGCCACTGCCGAGCATGGAGAGAGGTAGAAAACGCATCTTGTTCTTCTTCGCAACAAAACCGTTCAATGTGAGTTTATTCCGCACCTCCTTTGATGTGTATTCATATTGTTTTATGCTTATAAATGATCCTTGGGACTTGATTGAAACTCAACATTTTTTTCCATAATATTGCCTATTTAATGGTATCGACTCTTGTATTATATATATATATATATATATATATATATATATATATATATATATATATATATATTCGATCTAATTTAGTTTAGATTGAAACCAAGGTTTAGTGATGTATATATTGGACAAAGATCCGAGAATATATAGTAGTTAAACAATTACAACGAGTTTTGTAATTGACATTAGAAGGTGTCACTACTTGTGTTATATTCTCAAATAAACTTCTTGGTCGAGATTCGCTGACATAGGTCAGTTTGTAAAATCCACGGTGACTAGTATGTGTCAGATATCGAGATTTGGTCTGATGGTTTATCCCAATAAACCATGAGTCTTAGGAGACTCATATAATCATGTAGGTTTTCACATGATGAGCACTGAACGACACACCAGAAATATTCCTAATAGATGGTACACCAACGTTAATAGGAATTTTATCGAGTTAAGTATCATTTGTGGTCCTTTGACTTAAGATACCACTGTGGACGAATGAGTCATCCTCTATACTTTGACAATAGTCATGTCAAAGCCCGTTCGTTGGGTTTGGAATGATGCTCATAATATCATATGATGTATCCAAAGAGGATATGTCAGTCCATGTACGAGATTTAGGTATGCACTTAGTGATCCTTTAAATCATTGGTAGAGGTATACAGCGGAAACAAGTGCCGAATATTTATCTACAAATTTATCATGACATACTTGAATTATACATAGCAGAGATTTGGAGATTTTTCTATATCTCTAGTATAATTCAAATAGTCTATGACAGAGAGAGTGTAAGATATTCCTAAGCCTCGACTTATATGGTTCAGTGCGATTATTGATAGTTGTTGTAATTTACGAGTGGGTGAATTGCGGACACGGAATCTGTTCCATGATAGATATTCAAGAACCTAGAGAGTCCCACTAATAAAGTATAATCGTAGAGCACTAGGGAAATTAATTGTGAATAATATGTAGTATTTGTAACATTACACATGCCATCGTGTTTTTATTTTTAATGTGTATTTATCTATCATACATAATTTAATTAGATACACATTGAAATTTTGACATATGTATAAAATAATTTATGAATTAATTAATTATAAATTAATTTAATAATTATTTTTAATTATAGATTTTTCACGACCCAAAAATAGGGTCAGTGACTTTTAGGTAAATAATACAAAAAAAAACTGAGTAAAAGATTAATCAAATGGTCAAAAGTTAAAGGAAATCAGTCAATGAGTAAAAATATGTCCCATGGACTTTTAAAACATAAATAAAATAAGTTCATGCATAAATAATAATAAAAAAATCAATTAATTTAATGTGAACACTTGTCGTAAAGAGATAATCAAAATTCAAAAAATAGTCCGGTTATGCAATGCATCACCCAAATAAATTTATATTCTGGTATTTTTTTATTATATATCAAATACCTCTGAAAATATACCAACGTCGATTTGCAAAGAGAGTCCACTAACATGATCCAAAGTCCTCGAGGAATCAAACAGGGTCCTCACTTTTCAAGTTACTCTGAGTCTTACATGGATGATCAATATTAAATGGTGAGCAAACCATGCACTCATTTGGGATTAAATAACTCACCTTAATTAATTTTACAAAAATGCAACATTGTTAGTAAGATATATTGATATATGCCCAATAAAAACAATATCGATGATGCAAGTTTATAAAAAAATTTATAATATATATTTACAAGTATAATCCAAAATATGTATCATCAATAAATAATTAATCACTTTAAATAAAACATGTGAATGAAATGTCATAAAGGGCCACATAAACATGTGTCATAACGGGGCCACATGAAATCTGCCATAATGAGGCAATATAAGTCTATAATATGCACCGTAACGAGGCTCTTCGTGATCAAATGCCTCAACGAGGCAATGTAGGTCTATAATGTGCAACGTAATGGGGCTTCACATGATCAAATTTCATATGGGACAATGTAGGTCTATAATGTGTACCACATTGGGGCTTTATATGATCAAATACCGCAACAAGGCAACAATAAACAAACCTTGCGCAGGTATGAACTTACACCTAGAGACAATAATCATTATCCAAATAGTGCCTCTCGAGCGGCGTAATAATTGCCACAACGGGGCAGCGTGGTATATAATGAGGGACTCCACACAAGTAAATACCACAACGGGATAATATAATATCCATGATGTGTTGGGTAAAATGACAATATTACCCTTAAAAATTATATTATTACATCAATCTCTCATTTGAAGAATTTCGTTTCGAAATTGAAAATAAAAAATAGATCAAGATATAACATTATGTATATGGGTTAAATATTTTAGCATAAACATCCCAATGACTAGGATACAAAAGAATTTGGGTATGATATTGATATATAAATACACTAAACAAATCTTTATATTCAAAACTTTCATTAAGTAGAAAATATGTTGAATTCCAACGTGTTATAACATCACGCGAAAACCTTTTGGGTCGAATACCGTTGAGTATACAAAACTTATCCCATTCTCTTTTACATTTATTGTATGTCCATATTAAACTAGGTACTTGTTTAATTGGTGTAAAATGCGAACTCAAAGTTGTTCAACCTTTTGTACACATACATTTAAAATATAACATACACAATGAACATGAAAATATTTTCCTCTAATATTAGGTTTAAAAATTGATTTAAATTCATTAATTGAGGCCGTATTTGCGGATGTATTATCAAATCCAATAGTTTGAACCTTATGCAATAACAAATATTCTTTTAAAATAGTACTAATCATTAAATATATATATTATGTGCAGTGTGTGAATCATCAAAAACATGAAATGCAATAACTATTTTTTGAATCATACACGAATCATCGGTACAATGACAAGAAACATCCATGTATGAATGCGATTTCCAATAAGAATTTGAGAGATTGATATTGAGAATGAGAATGAGAATTTAGAATTGAGAAATTGAGAAATTGAATAAATTAAGAATTGAGGGATTAATAGAATTGAGAGAAATTAAGTGAGTTTACAAATTGGTTTGAGTGGCATTTTATAGATTTTGTTTTGATAATTTTACTATATAAAAAGTACCCTCAAATTATAGTTGTTATAAAGGGTAATTTTAAATTTCTTATATTTATTTTTTATTTAAAAAAATAAAAAATAAATATTAAAACAACTCTATTTTACTGGTTATGTGGTTCCAAAACTTCTGTAATCGTAAACGAATCAGCCACTACCGGTTCAGTCATGATTTGGCCTTAACCGGTTCAGTTACGGTTCGGTTTCGGTTCTGAACCATAATTGTGGCCGGTCTACACTAATTGTTAATTCCCATCATGCTAGAATATTATTTTGATTTAGGTGCCACACTCTTTCATAACATGGCAATTTGCATCCTAGATAGACAAGGAAGTAGAGAAATTAGATACGCCCTTCTTTGTTGCCACTCCTGTAAGCCATTTTTTTAAGAGATAAGGTTATCAAATCATGTGCAGTTTAAGTGGGTGATGACATATACCCAATTGACTTTATCTTGCTCGACATGTTAGAGTTTGATGTTATCCTAGGCATGGACTGGCTTTCCATGTGCTACGCTACAGTTCACTGCAGAGAAAAGTTAATAACGTTTTATGTGCTAGATAAGCCAGTCTATATGTACCAAGGGAATAAGGGTGAGATTCTTTATAACCTTATCTCTGGGTAAAGGGTGCACGTGTTACTTGGCATATGTACAAAATATCAAGGGGAACAAAGTCAACATTGATCAAGTTCCAGTAGTCATAGATTTTCCAAATGTCTTCCCAGAAGAATTTCCTGGGATTCTTCCAGACAGAGAGATAGAATTTTGCATCGACTTACTATCGGGGACTTAGCCTATCCCAATTCCTCCGTATCTCTTGGCCCAGTAGAAATTAAAGAATTGAAAGTATAACTACATGAATTTCTTGATAAGGGCTTCATACGCCCAAGAACTTCACAATGGGGTGCTCATGTATTATTTGTCAAAAAGAATGATGAGACACTTAGGTTGTGCATTGACTACTGGCAGCTCAATAAAGTTACAATCAAGAACAAATATCATTTGCCTAGGATTAATGACCTATTTGATCAACATTAAAGAGATTAATATTTCTCCAAGAATGATCTCAGGTCAGGATACCATTAGCTCAAGGTTCGGGATTCAGACGTATCCAAGATCGTATTCTTAGCACCTTATGGTATTACGAGTTCCTGGTGATGTCATTTAGGCTCACTAATGCTTCGGCTACATTCATGGCATGAACATAGTATTCAAACCCTACCTTGATCAATTTGTCATTGTTTTCATTGATAACATCACAGAAGAACATAAGAGGCATATGTGTCTTACAGATTCTAAGGGACCATAAGTATTATGCAAAGTTCTCTAAATGCGAATTCTTACTTACCAAAGTAGCATTCTTTGGCCATGTTGTGTCAAGTAGTGGGAATTCAATTGATCCCAAGAAAGTTGAAGCAGTTCAAAATTGGCATAGACCTATGAGTGCCACGAAAATCAGGAGCTTTCTGGGTTTATCATATTACTATCGTAGGTTCATAGAGAAATTCTCCCAGATTGTTGCGTCATTGACTAAGTTGACCCCGAAGAATGTTAAATTCTTGTAGTCAAATTCATGTAAGCATATCTTTCAGGAGCTTAAGGAGCGATTGACTACAGCATCGGTCTTGACATTGCCTTTGGGAACAAATGGATTTATGGTGTATCATGATGCGTCCAAGGTTGACTTTCAGTGTCTATTGCTGCAGCATAGTAAGGTTATCGTTTATGCTTCTAGACAGTTGAAGGGGTATAAGTAGAATTATCCTACACATGACTTAGAGATGGTGGCAGTCACAAGATTTGGAGGCATTACCTTTATGGATAGACATTTAAGGTTTATACGGATCACAAGAGCCTCAAATATATCATGGAATAGAAAGACATAAACTTTAGTCAAAGATATTGGGTGGAACTGTTGAAGGATTATGATTTCTCGATCCATTACCATCCAGAGATAGCTGATGTGGTAGCAGATGCCTTAAGCAGGAAATCTATGGGCAGATTATCTCAGAATTGGCAGCGTTAAATGCACATGTACAAGTCAAGCCCTCGATGTTGGATGCAATTATGAAAGATCATCTGTCATAACCCTTTATTTAGAGGCTCAAGGAAAAGGCACAACATGAAAACAATTATAGAGTTGATGACAATGGCCTTCTAAGGTATCAAGACATGGTTGTTACTCCACCAGTTTCAAGCTTGAAGGAAAAGCTGTTTGATATAGCTTACGCATCTTCTTATACGATGCACCCAAGCATGACCAAGATGTATTATAACATGAAACAGTTTTACTGGTGGGATGGCATGAAAAAGAACATAGGAGACTATGTGTCTAGGTGTTTGACATGTTAACAAGTTAAAGCCGAACATCAGAGGCCCGTAGGAATGCTTCGGAACCTTGACATCCTCGAATGGAAGTGAGACAAGATAACTATGGATTTTGCTATGGGTTTCCGAGAACCCAAGGGGGACATGATTCCAATTGGGTTATAGTTGAGAGGTTTAATAAGTCAACGCACTCCCAATTAAGTCCACTTCATGGGTGTTCTGTACGCAAGGATTTACTTAGATAATATAGTATCCTTGCATGGAGTTCCCTTTTCCATCAACTCTGACAGATGCATGCAGTTCACTTCCAAGTTTTTTCAGTCATTTCAGAATACATTAGGTACTCAGCTCCAATTTATTACGATATTTCATCCTTAGACCGATTGTCGGTTAGAAAGGACAATCCAGACTTTGGAATACATGTTAAGAGCAAGTTAAATAGATTTCGGAGGTAGGTTGGATAGAAATCTCTCATTGATTGAGTTTTCTTATAATAACATCTACTATTGGAGCATCTAGATGGCCTCATTCGAGACCTTATATGGGCGCAAGTGCAGATCTACAATAGGTTGGTTCGAAGTGGGTGAGGTTAAAATCTTAGGCCCAGACTTGGTCCAAGATTCAGTTGAGAAGGTCAAGTTGATCAGAGACAGAATGAGAGTAGCTCAGTGGAGACACAAGTCCTACGTGGATCACCGAATGAGATACCTGGAGTTTCAGACAGAAGTCAATGTGTTTTTGAAAGTTTCTCCCTTTAAAGTTGTTGTGAAGTTTAGGAGGAAAGATAAGTTAAGCCCATGGTATATAAGGTCGTTTAAAATTATTAAGAAAGTTGAAAGTAGAGCGTATGAGTTAGCGCTTCCACCTGACATGGATAAGATCCATCATGTGTTTCATGTTTCCATGCTCATAAAGTACATGTATGCTGAATCCCATATATTAGATCCACGGTCTGTAGAAATTAGCCAGGACCTATCATATCACGAACTCCTCATTGTTATCATCGATCGAAAAGTTAGGAAGTTGCACTCCAAGAACATTCCTTTAGTTAAGGTCATTTGACAATACCACAATAACCAAGACACTACGTGGGAGCCTGAGGATGTTATGCGACAACAATATCCCCATCTGTTCTCAGATCAAGGCAATTTCAGAAACTTAACTTAAGTTTGGATTCCAAGACAGATCCTATTTAAGGGGGAGAATTTAACACCCCGATTATCATGATGTGTCTATCATGGTCATTTTCTCATGCACGGAGTGTTATCATACATACAAATTTAGTAATAGTGGGTTCGATGTCCTTTTCGAAGGTTCCGAATAATTTTCCAGTATCAATACCCTTTTTTACATGACAGTTTCCATGAACGACATTTGGTATTTTGGTGATATCTTGAGCTAACGATATCCATTTTCAGTGATTTTGGTGGAACTGGATGTTGTGTTTCTAGATTAGTCCCAAGATCAATTCAAGCAATGAAACATGTGTGAATACAATAAGAAGTATGGCGGAATCATACTTACATTGATCGGCTTTGCGATGCGAGGAACAACAAAACTTTTGCTCCATTGAAGCTCACGGTTTTGGACTGTTTTTGTGCTCCTCCAAATTCGGTCAACTCCATGGATGGATCTCCAAGCTCCAAGCTTTGTGTTGTGATTCCATGCTCATGAGTTTGTTTCCCTATCACCTTTGGATGACTCTTCATGTGATAGCATAAGAAAAATTTGCCACAAAAATTTCTTGTTCTTGTTCTTGCTCACGGTTTTGGCAAGCCAAAAGGAGAAAGAATTGGCCCTAGGCCGAGAGGTATAATGAGAGAGAGAGAGAGAGTGAGTTGGTTGTTGGTTTGTGTATCTAATACACTTAATTGATTTCTAAAAACAATTAAATTTTGTGTATCTAATACACTTAATTGATTTTTAAAAACAATTAAATGATATACCAAAATTTTGTAAATGCCTTTCAAAAAGTCAACAAAATTTGGAACCAAATTGGCAATAAATGCCTACAACAACTCACATCACTATTCACATCAATCAATGATGACAAGCATCACTTCACTCAAAGTGATGTGACTTCCATCACTTGATTGACTAGTGATTTGACGCTTGATGTGACTTGTGGGCCGCACTTGAATTCGAAATGCGAGTGGGCCCGCAAACACTCCCGGGCTCGGGTTCGCTAATTCCGAATTAACGAATTTTCCGTTGCGACGTAACTAAATCAAATTTAATTAAATAATTATGCCTAGCAAAATTACTATTCACGTCGCTAGCGAATTAATTCAAAATTAACTCGTTCGCCCGAATTAAAATCTAATTTCAATTCCGCGTCGAAATCTAATTTCGTATAATATATCGAATATATTATTTTGTTGATTAATTCCAAATTAATCGTTCTCTCTCTTTAAATAATATTTTATCCCAGATAAAATATCTCCGTAATTAATCCCAGATTAATTTTCTCTCTCTAATAATTAATCCCAGATTAATTATGTGCGAGTCATACGTCATCGGTGAATCTTCGGGAAGCGACCCATGAGATCCCCGGATATATTGGCAGTAAATCCGGTCGTCGGACTATCTGAACACGTACGTACCTAGTACTACATTTTTACCGATTTACAAGAGATGGTTGGCTTCTAGCAAAGCACTGTGCCTACCCAATTCTCCAGAAATATTCTTAACGGAATATGTGATATATATCAGACGTAGTATACGTAGTATTACGTATTACGATCCAGCATCGGATGTCACGGGCAAGGCCTGGGGCTGGAATTGTGTCTGCCCCGTACGAAGCACATATCGGATCTCTGGTAACTAGTCTCTATAATCGGATAATCATGACTTTGTCATATTATCCCGATGACTGCAATACATAAGAGCACTAGTTCTGTATCCTTTGTGATCATCATCTCCACTATAAATGGAGTGATACTTCCATCTTGACATCACACCCAATACACTACGATTCTCAATATACCCAGAAGAGGCGTACACAGAACTTGTTAAAGCCCTAGACGACCAAAACCAAAGTATATTGATTGTCGCAAGTATTAGCGGTGCAAGTCTCAGGTTAAGACCAAATACATCTACCCTGATTCAGACTTCCATAGACACATATTCATACTACCAATGGAATTCCGAGGGGTCTATCCAGAGCGGAGCTGTTTCCGTACCATCGGTAAACACAACCTCTTATTACACTTGGATGAGTATCCTATACCCAAATATATGAGAACTATACCGTTATGCTCCCACAACGCGCACAAGTGTAATACTAGTATTTTACGTATTATCGATGTCCAATCTCGATAATACTCTGACTAGGGATATTTAATGATTAATCCTTCGTGGATTGATACTGTCTCATATCATCTCAATCCGGAACTAATCATATGGACCTTCTATCATTTATACATCTAGGTAATCCAATTTCAAATGATAAAAGGGAAATTTCCTTTGTCACATAGTTAATTTGTACAACAACACCATGATCTATACAAATAGTAATGCTATGGGTCATAATTGTCCAACACTGGAAAGCCTAGACAGTAGGCTAAAATTTTCATGGTAAGTATTTTCCTTAATTTTATGAGTAACAAAGTCACATTTGGGCATTGACATTGGGTCACTTCACTGTGATGAGTTTATGACAATTTCAACATGTGAGCTTTCATTTCCCTCTTATTTTCTTCATCAAACCTACGACTAAGACCCTATATTCTTCTTCCATTTTCTTGCTCTCTTGGCAAGTGTAAGAACTATAAGCTTGATGTATTCTTTGTATGTTTAAGTTCTATTTGAAGCAAAGTAAGTCTCCAATCCTTTGTCTTAGTATATATGTAATCAAGTATGATTTTTCAAGCTTGTCATGAGATTCCATGGATATATCCAAGCATGATTCATGGCTATTTTGCATGTTGGGGCTCAACAATAGTGTTAATCATGTATATATAATGATGTAATGTTATGATTTTGGTGTATTAAGTAATTTTATTAAAGAATCATATGTATGAGCTTATTATTTCCATTGAACTTAGGTGTTTGATATTTGGGTGTTGGAGTTTGTGGAGTAAGATATATTTTATAAAATGGCCAAGGTTTAACTTTGGTGGCATTGCCATGTTTTAGGGGGTGAGTATTTTCCCCTTGTGTGGTTGCAAGTGATGAGCCTTTACTCAAACTTGGAATCGCGCTCGTGCACGATGTACAGGGCCCTGCATTGCGATGCGGCATCAAGTGTGGCATTCAAACTCAAAAATTACCTTGTACATATCGAGACACAGATGGCTACTTCTCGACACGAGCAACCTCAACAGCTGTCGTGATGCACAATGCCATTTCATCGTGACTCAATGCAAATTCCAGGGCCAGATTTCATATCCTTTAAGACATACCATAAGATGCCAGATAATGCCTTAGGATTCCTTGTCGGCAGATGCACATGCATTATTCATGTGCATGTTTAGGAACCATGAATACTCATTCATACTAACCGTACTTTGAAGATTCTACGTAGGATATCTCGTCTAGTTCCGCACTACCTCACGAATAGTAGAACTAGACACCAGCTTTGAGAGTGGATGTTATTATTTTCATGTTTTTCAACTTTAAGTATTTCACAAATTAAATTTATGTTTTTCATGAATATCAAATTTAGAGATTACACAAGCATGTTTTTGAAATATTATGTTTCCATGATACCCAAGTACATGTTAGATTTCAAAATTTTAGCAGTTATTATATATTTTTCCAAGTTATGATTACATGTTTGATATGCTACATGTTTATGATTTCTTAGGTTTATGTTATGCAATTCAGTTTGATTCTAAGTTAAGTTATACTAGTATTAAATGTTTTCAAATGCTAGCTAGTAGATATCGTCCTCTCATGTATGGCTACTCGAGTATGCTCATGATGCCTAATGATTCTCGAAACACTCTTAGGCTTATTCATGTTCATTTACTTGTTCCTCTACTTATGTGGTGTTAGGTTCCCGCTAAATAGGTTTCACGCCCTCAGGCCACGGTACTGGTGCAGATTTTCATGATAACTATTACAAGTATAATTGTATGAGTTTTCTATGTTTGTGCTTCCTACATAGGATTTGTATTTAGATCTTTATGTTTTCCAGAATATGTCATTTCAAGAATGCAAGTAGTTGTACAAACTATAATGTTTTTTTTTATCTTTTCACTTTCAACATTCACTCACTAGGTCATACCAATAATTTACCCCCCAACTACTATGTTTTTGGTTGCAGGACTCATTCATAACACTCTTTTGGTAAGGACCCCATTTTCCAGATTGAACGACTTGGAGAGAATAGATACTAGCTACAGTCTTGGGGTCACACATGTCATGGGTAAAGTTTTGTACATTTTGATATGATAGGCTATGAGGTCATATTGTGTTTCGTACATGGTCATGTTATATATAATCACTTCAAACATTTCAGATGTATTATATATATACACACATATATCATATATGCATATTCTCAGAATTTTTCATATTAGAGCATGTTCTCAAGTCATGTATGTGCAAGTTCAGTCATGGTAAAAGACATGTGCACGGGTAAAACACATGTGCACATATATCATTTATGCATATTCTCAGAATTTGTCATACTATAGGATAAGGTGATCTACGCCAGCCCCTTTATCCTAATGAGTTCAGATTCTGGGTCATAACTATTCCATGAACGTCACACATCATTCTACGAGGTCCACAACTGAATGAAGTGTGCATCAGATTAGCTCGATAAATCAGACATGGCATTGGCCAATTGTCAAATCTCTTATTTCAAGAAATGAAACTCAACAATTATAAAGTGGCTTGCCCAACTAGTAAGATATTAACCTTTTTGGCAGCACGTAGCGGTCAACTCCGAAACTGTAGCCCCATAAGGATTCAATCATATTCTTGTTTCAGGGTGGCCCAGCTCCGAAGTCTTGTTCCGAAAGTGTTTTACTACGGGATCAATGACTTTTAGGTAAATAACACAAAATATTACTGACTCAAAGACCAATGAAATGGCCAAAAGTTAAAAGAAATCAATTAATGAGTCAAAATATTCCCCGTGGACTTTTAAAATATAAATAAAATTAAGTTCATGTATAAATAATAAAGAAATTCCCATAATTTAAAGTGAACACATGTTGTAAATAGATAATCAAAATTCAAACAATGATCCGATTATATATTGCATCGCTTAAATAAATCCATAGCTTGATAATTTTATATACCACTCAAATACCTATAAGAATGCACCAACATTGATTACGAAGAGAGTCCATTTGGCCCGATCCAAAGTTTTCGAGGAATCATCCATGCTTGTCACTTTTCAAGTTACTCTAAGTCTTACCTGGATGATTGATATTAAAGGGCGAGCAAACCACACACTCAATAGGGACTAAATAACTCACCTTAATTGGTTTTTTAAAATTCCTACATGGTTAATAAGATATATAGATATATGCCCAATAAAAACAATATCGATGATGCGGGTTTAAGAGAAATTTATAATTTATATATATTCACTAGAATAATCCAAAATATGCACCATCAATAATAATTAATCATTTTAAATAAAAGCACATTAATGAAATTCGAAGGGCTGCGTAAACATGTGCCACAATTGAGTTACATGACAAGTGCCACAATGGAGCAATATAGCTATATAATATGCACCGCAACGGGGATCCACATGATCAAATGTCATAACAAGACAATGTAGGTTTATAACGTGTTCCGCAACAGGGCTCCACATGATCAAATGGCACAATGAGGGAATTTACGTCTATAATGTGCGCTGCAACGAGGCTCCACATGATCAAATGCCAAAATGGGGCAACAATAAAAAAACCCTCCACGGGTAGAGAATTACACCCAATGACACATCATCACTGTCCAAATAGTGTCATTTGGGGCTGTGTAACAATTGCTACAATGGGGCAACTGAGGTTTATAATGTGGGCCACAACGTGGCTCCACACAAGAAAATATCGCAATGGGGCAATATAATATCCATGATGTGTTGAGTGAAATGACAATAATACCATTATAAATATTATTGGAATATCCCATATTAAAGCTTATAAGATAAGCTTAAAACTTGGTAAAATTTTGTCAAAGTATTTGTTATATATTGGCTTAATTTTGGCTATATTTTTTAAGCTTCCAAAATAAAATAAATTCCCTCCTTATATATAAGCTAAATTTGGCCATAATGTAAATTTGGAGAAGAAAAATTGTTTATGCATTTTTGGCTTGAGAAAGCTCAATGTCGGAGCTTAAAAATTACGATTTATGGTTTCTTTTCATCATCAATTGAGAGAAATTGTGGATTCCAAATTTGGAGCACAAATTGGGCAAATAAACATGATTATAGGTAATCTTTTATTTATAATTTGTGTAGAAATTATTTCTTTAATTCCAAAGTTATATATACATATTGTTGGATATGTTAATTCCCTAATATTTGATTATTAAAATATTTTAAAAGTCGATTTCTCTTGTCATCGTGTTTTCACCGCATTTACCTTAACATAAATGTTATCAGAGCCAGTTTGATCTTGTATCCATAAAAATTTCATGCAATATTATATGATTGTAGGTACCAAATTAATGTTTACATATGCAATTAATTTAGATATTTCTTGAATTTTGGTTTTATCTAAATGGAAAATATAACAGAGCCTTAATCGTTAAGTTAAGTTATGGTTTCCCGGGTAGAACTAATTTGTCAAGAAATTGATCTGGATTACATATCTACGTTTAATGTAAATCCCAAGTCAAAAACACCACTCTTGAGAAATCACCATTAATAAGGCTTAATAGTAACTTATGTGAGGAAACACTTGTTTTCAGGTACGCCTTGTCAATACAGATGTAAATCAATTTTCTGAATATATCCTTACTGTGTCAAAGCTGTGAGGGTATAGTTGATGGAAATTTATTTATGCCAATGGAATATATTTGATATAAGATAAATTCAAATGAAATGGAAACTCTGAACGTGCCAAAGCTTGACAAGTATAGCCTTGAATACGCCTCATTCTTATCGTGCCAAAGCGGTGAAAATGAAAAATGAACTAAAGTGTTTGTACTAATTTACACTTGATAACCACACACACACAAAGAAATATTTGAAAGGTGAAACCTTTATTAGAATTGAATTTTGAATTTGGACAATGTTCAAACTTTGAAAGAGATGGAATTTTGAGAAAAGTTTTTGAGAACATACAAAGAGTCATTACATGATAAAAAAAGATTTGGAAAGATAAATCGATATTCGGGAACACCAAGGGATAACCTGAGCAGAAAATAAGACGAAGTCTGATGGTACCACCACAAAAGGAGCATCATGACTCATTCACTCCGACAAGCCAAAAAATGGCCATACAGTTAGAGATCATTTGCAGGCATACATACATAATAAGAACTCGGAGGGTAAGAACTCTTGAACCCATGAACAAGATGAATCAAGAACCCAGAAAATCCAATATGGATAGATTAGAATCCCTAGACCCGTTGAATATTAGATTCAAGAACCAATGTCATCCTTTATTAGTATGTTTCACATAATGTTCATTTCTTTTCCCAATTTGAAGTCAAACCTTTGCATGAAGGGATTGTACAAGTTCGGTTTTCCTCTTAAAATCTAAGATAGATTGTTCATCAATTGGTAAAGGAATCAAGTCCAAAGGAATCAGTGGGTTAAAACCAAAAACAAGCTCAATAGACAAATAAAAGGTTTTGGAATGCATTCTCTTATTATATGCAAACTCTATGAATGACAAACTATCCTCCCAAGACTTTAAATTTTTTTGGATAATTGTTCGTAACAATTAAGACAAGATTTTATTTACCATCTTAGTTTGACCATCAGTTTGTGGGTGACACGTGGTAGAAAATAAAAGTTTACTATCTACCTTACCTCACAATAATTTCCAAAAATAACTTAAGAACTTAGCATCTCTATCTGAAATTATAGTCTTAGGAACGCTATGAAGTCTCACGATCTCCTTAAAGAATAAGTCAGCAATATGCGTAGCATTGTTAATCTTATGACATTGTAAGAAAAATGCCATTTTACTAAACCTATCCATAACAACGAAAATGGAATCCCTACTTTTTTTAGTCCTCGGTAATCCTAGCACAAAATCCATTGAAATGTCAACCCAAAGATCCGTCAGAACTGATACATGTGTATACAATCCATGAGGTAAGACTTTAGATTTAGCCTTTCTACATGCAATGCAAGTACTACAAATACGCTTTACATACCTACGTATCTTAGGTTAATAAAAGTGCTCATGCAATATATCTAAAGTCTTCTTAACTCTAAAATGGCCCATCAATCCTCCATAATGTGCCTCATGCACAAGTAATATAGGGGTTTTATGGCGGAAATCCGGTAATGCAGCGGAATAGGGGAAAATCAAAATTTTCCGATTTCAAAATTTTTATTGGATCAATCAAATAAATTTATTTATTTAATTATCCAATTATTAAATTCTGAAAAATTACACAAGAAATCATATTTCTGGGTAATTACCAAATTGCCCCATAAATTTGTAAATTGATCATTTTAGTCCAAAAATTATCAAATATAATTTTGGATGATTCTAAATCATTTCTAAAACGATTTTCAAAACATCTAATACATCAAAATCAGATTTCACACAAATCCCGAATTTTTTAGCAAAAGCCGTGACTACCCCAAAATTTCAATAAATTACAATTTGTTCTTTTTGTTCAAAACATGCCAAGATCAAATCCAATCAACCTAAAATTTTACATGCATCATATTCATACCATAAATCATCACATATATGAAAAGCCCCAAATTTGGAGTGGGTTATGAACCCTACATTTTCAATTTTACCAAATTATTCAATTTAGCCAAATCTTTAAAATCCAACACTTTAATCCATTCAATACTTCACCAAACAAGCCTCACCACATTGAAATAACTCTAGAACAACTCTAGGTCACCAAGGAGTGGCTTACTAACTCTAGAATGGCAACTTTAATTTTTAAAGAATCAAAAGTAAGCTTTAAAACAAGTTTAAGCTCACTTACATGCATCAATCTTTCATTCAAGTTCACAACCATATAAACACAAACTATAAAAGTAGAGATTACATCAAAGCATCACAAATTGAAGCTAAATATGTTAGAAACATTTTTCATGTTGGAGGAATTGAAAGAAAATTTATAAATGCTTAAGATTTCCAAGATTTTCTTTTTTTCTCCAAAAATTTTCTCTCAACCACTTTTTTGTTCTATTTTTGTGTATATGAACTTAT
Source organism: Zanthoxylum bungeanum (assembly GCA_019454045.1). Taxonomy (NCBI): domain Eukaryota; kingdom Viridiplantae; phylum Streptophyta; class Magnoliopsida; order Sapindales; family Rutaceae; genus Zanthoxylum; species Zanthoxylum bungeanum. The sequence goes on from SKCR01051412.1 coordinate 91,185, forward strand.
GAAACCCTAAAAATGAAACAAACAATTTATACCTCCTCCATTAGGGCTTGGCCGAAATTGTTTATAAGGAAAATATCTAGATATTTTTCAATTTGTTTCATTAAAGCCTTTTACAACTTGTTAACTTGAATCATTACACTTTAATGAATTATTCAACAAAGTCAACAATTGCAACTAAGTCATTAAATAAAATATCACAACTTTAAGATATTTATATTTTAATTAATTTAATCATTTAACAATTAAATAATTAAATAATTATTTAAATATAAATATATTACATATATGTATTATATTTACATTAAATATAAAATACATATATATTTATGATATTAGTCAAATATCAAAAATTGATAATTAATTAATGTGTATTTGATAAAATCTATCATTAAATGCAAATACACAAAAATTAGGAAATGACTATTGGGTCCCTTCACATGTATTTTGCCTTTAACCTTTAAACGACTTATAAATAATCAGTATTATTTATAAATGTTGCCCTAGTGCTCTACGAGTATATTTCATTAGTGAGACTCTCTAGATTCAGGCATATCCGTCACAAAATCCAATTTCGTGTCCATAGTTTACCCACCTCGTTAATTATGACGACCACAAATAATCTCACCGAATCATACAGGTCGAGGTCATGGCATGTGTATAATTACTTCGTCACAGGTATCCGAATATATCCCAAAGATATAGATGTTAACGTCAAATCTCTATAGGGACTATCCCGTCGACGTCTCTATTAGCAATTTCAAAAAGAACATTTAGAACAGACTAAAATGTACCACGAGCCCATGGTTTTTAACTGATTGCTAATCATATATGGACTACCTATGCTCTGTTCACAGAACTGACGGATCCTATCTTGATACACACAGGATACCCTGAGGATCTATCTACACCCAACGAACAGGCGGAGGTCTGATCTTAATAGATCGGTGACGTGACTGCCATCTAAGTGTAGAAGCTGTCTCATGTGCCCACAGTGGCATCTCAAGTCGAAGAATCACAAATGCTACTCAACCCGAGAAGATTCTTATTGATGTTGGTGTACCATCCATTAAGAATCTTCGGTGAGTCGTTCAGTGTTTATCCGCTATAAACACCTACACGTTTATACTAGTCTCCAAGACTTATGGTTCATTAAGAAACCATTGGAATTATATATTCCAGTATACGACATGTACCGGTCTCAACGGGTTTACTTTACTGACCAAGTAGTGTAAACCTTGACCAGGAACTGTCTAAGAATGGCAACGTCATGATACAACTTAATGTCAGTTGCGAAGCTTTTACAACAGTATCATGACAAATTATCATAAGGTCAATTACGTCTTTACCATATTAAGAGATATATTATATTATAGAAACTGCTTGCATTATTCATAATAAAACGTTTTACATAAGTATTTTCAAGGAAATACACACGGAAATTGGTGCTCTGAGCACCAACCCCAACAAAAACTCCCACTTGCTCTAGTGCCAATATCGATTGTATCTAATACCCATCGACTCCACGTGTTTGTCAAAAAACTTCGGAGGTATGGCCTTCGTCAGCGGTTCTGCTACATTATCTTCACTCGGTACCTTGCACACGATAATATCCCCTCGCGACACAATCTCTCGAATGATGTGGTACTTGCGTTCCACATGCTTCGACTTCTGATGCGCCCTCGGTTCCTTTGCTTGCGCAATGGCTCCAGTATTATCACAATATAACAGAATCACATTCTCGATACTTGGGACAACTCCCAATTATGTGATAAAGTTCATAATCCAAACAGCTTCCTTTGCAGCTTCAGAAGCTGCAATGTATTCCGCCTCAGTGGTGGAATCTACTGTAGATCCCTGTTTGGAACTCTTCCAGCAAACTGCACCTCCGTTAAGGGTAAAGATGAATCCGGATGTAGACTTTCTATCATCGGGATCTGATTGGAATTCGATATCTGTATACCCATTAACTTGCAGATCACTTCCTCCATAAATTATCAACTTATCCTTAGTACCTTTAAGATACTTCAGGATATGTTTAATGGCCATCCAATGGTCATTTCCTGGATTGGACTGATATCTACTAGTTACGCCGACAGCGAAACTGATATCAGGCCTAGTACATAACATGGCATACATTATGATACCCAAACACGAAGCATAAGGTTGGTTAGACATTCTAACCTTCTCATCTTCTGTTTGTGGACTCATCTTTTTAGAAAGATGAATCTCATGTCTGAACGGTATGTTTGCTGTCTTACAGTTACCAAAATTATACCGTTCCAAGATCTTATATATATACGTTGATTGGGATAACCCAATCAGCTTTCTTTATCTATCTCTATAGAGTTTTATCCCTAAAACATATGAAGCTTCTCCCAGGTCCTTCATGGAGAAATTCTTACAGAGATATGCTTTGACGCTTTTTAACATTCCTATATCATTCCCAATGATTAGGATGTCGTCAACATAGAGGACTAAAAATACTATCATGCTCCCACTGGCCTTCTGATACACACATGATTCTTCCGAATTCTTGAGAAAATCAGACGATCTAATAATCTCATCGAATCGAAGATTCCAACTTCGTGAAGCTTGTTTAAGTCCATAAATGGACTTCTTAAGCTTATATACCCTACCCGAGTTTTCACTGGACGCAAAACCTTCCAGCTGTTCCATATAGATTTCATCATCAAGAAATCCATTTAGAAAAGCCGTTTTGACATCCATTTTCCAAATCTTGTAGTCATGATACGCAGCTATAGAAAGCAAAATCCGAATAGACTTAAGTATTGCTACTGGTGAAAACGTTTCATCGTAGTCGACGCCAGGTCGCTGCGTGTAACCTTTTGCTACCAGTCGAGCCTTGTAAGTTTCAACCTTATCGTCAGGCTTGCGTTTCCTCTTGTAAACCCATTTACAACCGATAGGAACAAAACCTCTGAGAAGCGGAACCAAGTCCCAAACTTGATTCTCATGCATTGAGTCCAACTCGGATTTCATGGGACTTTGCCATTTCACGGAGTCGATGTCCAACATCGATTCTCTATAGGTAAAATGATCAGTCTCTTCAACTAATAGAACATCAAGACTCTTTTCTTGTATCAAATACAAGCGTTCAGGAGGTCTTGATTCCCTTTGTGACCTACAGAGTGTGTGAGTTGAAGGTCCTTCATCTACTTGAACTTCAGGTTCATCCGTTGGTTCGTTGTTATCAGGTTGGATTTCATCAAGTTCAACATGTCTATGATTACCACCTTCTGACAAGAATTCTACTTCTAGAAATCTTGTGAAGCAAGCTACGAACAAATTTCGATGCTCGGTATCATAGAACGGATATCCCCTCGTTTCCGAAGGATATCCAACAAACCTAAACTTTTTCCCTTGAGGCGAAAACTTATCTTGTTAAGTCATACTGACATAGGCAAGACAACCCCAAACCTTAATATAACTAAGATTTGGTCTCCTACCGGTCCATATCTCATACGGAGTTGTATGAACAGCTTTTGAAGGAATCTTATTCAAAAGATGTGCATCTGTTAAAAGAGAGTAGCCCCATAAGTAATAAGGCAAATCTTTGAAACTCAACATCGATCGGACCATATCCAATAAAGTTCGATTTCTCCTCTCAGACACTCCATTGTGCTGTGGAGTATCTGGAGGAGTATATTGAGCGAGAATCCCATTCTCCTTTATATAATCAATGAACTCACCACTCATATATTATCCACCTCGATCAGATCGAAGGCATTTAATATATTGACCAGTTTGTTTTCTACTTCATTTCGAAACTCTTTAAACTTTTCAAAGGTTTCCGATTTATGTCGCATCAAATAGACATAACCGTACCGTGAAAAATCATCGGTAAAGGTAACGAAGTACGGATAACCACTGTGAGCAGTCTGACTTAGTGGACCACATACATCAGAATGTACGAGTTCCAGTAAGTTAGTGGCACGGTGTCCAACACCTGAAAATGGGGCTTTGGTCATCTTACCCTGAATACATGATTCACAAGTTGGATAGGATTCAATGGTGAGATCTGGTATCAAACCATTCCTAACTAATTGGGTAAGGCGTTTAACGCCTATATGACCTAGCTGCATATGCCAAAGTTCAATATTATTAATAACAGGTAAACTACATTTATTAACTCCAAGATTTAAAATATCTTTTGGAGTTTGCAATGTATAATGACCATGCTGGTTTGGACAACAAATGATCTGAATATTACGTTTATCATATAAATACAAAGAACAGTTCTTAATATTAATACGATAACCTTATGTATCCAATACAAAAAGAGATATAATATTAGCTATACATCCAGATACAAAATAACAGTCATATAAAAAAAGTGCCCCATTTGGCAAAGGGATCTCGCATACTCCTACTGCAACTGCATCCAGAGAGTCTCCACTCCCAAATCGCAACTGCATCTCTCTAGGCTTCAGTTTCCTACTTTCTTTCAGCACCTGCAACGAATTGCAAATGTGAACAGGACAAGCATAATCTAAAATCCAGCATGATGTAACGGCTTCACAAGCCAAAGATATATTAATAACTGGAAAAATAAATGTACCTGATGTAGATGCTCTCTCCCTCCTTAGTTGGGCAATATAGTCAGGACAGTTCCTTTTCCAGTGCCCGACTTTACTGTAATGCTGGCATTTGTCTTCAGAAGCCCTCTTGAGCTTTGCTATTTTTGCCTGTGGTTGAGGACCGAAACCCTTATTCTTCTTCCCTTTCTTCTTTTTTCCCTTTGACCAAGTTTGGGAAGAAGCAGAAAGTGAAGTAGGTCTCGGAGGGCGAGTCGGTACTCCATTCTTGAGGTCCTCTTCCGCCGTGAGCAGCATCCTATGCAACTCATGGTAGGTACAGATAATCCCATTCATGTTGAAATACATCACGAATTGGCGATATGAAGTTGGAGTGAACCAAAAATGACACTCCTACCGAGAATGTCATTCAGAGGGAGATTATGTGCCTCATTTGATCGATCATATGAAGAACATGCGAGCTCACAGCTTGCCCCTCATCCAATTGCGCATGGAACAGTTCCATCGCGACCTTATGAACAACAACTTGTTCTTGGTTCTCAAATGATTCTGTAATCACGTCATCATACTATATGCATCTGACATGCCATAATATTGTTTCTTGAGTCTCGGAGACTGTGAACTTAGGATGTATGATTAAATTTTAAATCATTATCCTTCTAAGCTTGGAAAACTTGGAGTTCCTCCGGTGTAGCGTCCTCTGCCACAACAAGGGGATCAGACCCTTAAGAACATATCCCAACTTCTCGGAATCAAGGACGATCCTCAAATCCAAGTCCCAAACAGCGAAGTTCTCAGCGCCTTTGAGTTTGTTCGTATCCAGCATACGCGCAAACTGATTAGTAGATGGTGCCGCCATCGCAAATCTATCATATAGATTACGAAAAATGGTTAGCAGATTAAATAAAGCAGTTTCGTATAATATCAAAAGCATTAACTAGATCATGGATTTTTAATCTAAAAATGCCACTCCCACTAAATCATGCAATACTGTAATTCTCAAATAGAATACAAAGATTTAATAATTAAATTAAATACAAATAGTGAAATGTGGATCCCGTGAATATATTTCAGCTCACAGCAGAGGCACGGTCTCACCTACGTATATTCATCACGTAGACAACTCATTTATCGATCAATTAATAGTGACTCATGGGTTCCCGATCCTGATCGTTTCTCGTTGTGACAGCTTGGGCACGCTCACAAGGAGACGTACCAAGGTTAAACTCATCAATGATAAACTCAAGCTACTTGCGTTACCCGGACAGCTTGGGCACGTTCAGGATTGCGCTTTCGCTTGAATTTATCTAGTATCTGATATACATCCGGTATAAATAAATTTATATCGGCTACACCCTCACAGCAGAGGCACGGTCTCATATGTAGTCACGAAAAAATATTCATAAGCCGTATTGACAAGATGGACCATGTAATATGCATCAAATACATAATTAACATTAAACCTTATTAATTAGGGATTTTAAGCAAAAGATTCTTTTTAATTTATTTAATCAAATTAAACAAATACATGCATGTAATAAGTAAAGAATAAATTAAATATTGAATTTAAAAGGCATAATCATATTAGGGTGGCAAGAATCATACTCGCTCTGATACCATTTTGTATGGGGTTTATGGCGGAAATCCGGTAAAGCAGCGGAATAGGGGAAAATCAAAATTTTTCGATTTCAAAATTTATCTTGGATCAATCAAATAAACTTATTTATTTAATTATCCAATTATTAAATTCTGAAAAATTTCACAAGAATCATATTTCTTGGTAATTACCGAATTGCCCCATAACTTTGTAAATTGATCATTTTAGTCCAAAAATTATCAAATATAATTATGGATGATTCTAAATCATTTCTAAATTTTTTTCAACACATCTAATGCATCAAAATCAGATTTCACACAAATCCCCAATTTTTGAGCAAAAGTTGTGGACTACCCCAAAATTTCAATTAATTTTAATTGCATTGGTTTGTTCAAAACATGCCAAGATCAAATCAATCAACCTAAAATTTTACATGCATCATATTCATACCATATACATAACATATATGAAAAGCCCCAAATTTGGAGTAGGTTATGAACCTAATTTTTCAATTTTACTAAATTATTCAATTTAACCAAATCTTTAAAATCCAACACTTTAATCCATTCAATACTTCACCAAACAAGCCTCACCACTTTGAAATAACTCTAGAATAATTTTAGGTCACCAAGGAGTGGCTTACTAACTCTAGAATGGCAACTATGATTTTTAAAGAATCAAAAGTAAGCTTTATAAGTTTAAGCTCACTTTCATGCATCAATCTTTCAATCAAGTTCACAACCATATAAACACAAACTATAAGAGTAGAGATAACATCAAAGCATCACAAATTGAAGTTAAGTATGTTAGAAGTATTTTTCATGTTGGAGGAATTGAAAGAAAATTTACAAATGCTTAAGATTTCCAAGATTTTCTTCTTTTCTCCAAACCTTTTCTCTCAACCACTTTTGTGTTCTATTTTTGTGTATATGAACTTATGAAACCCTAAAAATGAAACAAACAATTTATACCTCCTCCATTAGGGCTTGGCCGAAATTGTGTATAAGGAAAATATCTAGATATTTTTCAGTTAGTTTCATTAAAGCCTTTTACAACTTGTTAACTTGAATCATTACACTTTAATGAATTATTCAACAAAGTCAACAATTGCAACTAAGTCATTAAATAAAATATCACAACTTTAAGATATTTATATTTTAATTAATTTAATCATTTAACAATTAAATAATTATTTAAATACAAATATATTAAATATATGTATTATATTTACATTAAATATAAAATACATATATATTTATGATATTAGTCAAATATCTCAATTTGACAATTAATTAATATGTATTTCATAAAATCTATCATTAAATGCAAATACATAAAAATTAGGAAATGACTATTGGGTCCCTTCACATGTATTTTGCGTTTAACCTTTAAACGACTTATAAATAATCAGTAGTATTTAAAAAAATTTCCCTAGTGCTCTACGAGTATATTTCATTAGTGAGACTCTCTAGATTCAGGCATATCCGTCACGAAATCCAATTTCGTGTCCATAATTTACCCACCCGTAAATTATGACGACCACAAATAATCTTGTTGAATCATATAGGTCGAGGTCGTGACATATGTATAATTCCTCCGTCACAGGTATCCGGATATATCCTAGAGATATAGATGTAAACGTCAAATCTCTATAGGGACTATCCCGTCGACATCTCTATTAGCAATCTCAAAAAGAACATTTAGAACAGACTTCTACAATGTACCACGGGCCCATGGTTTTTATCTGATTGCTAATCATATATGGACTACCTATGCTCTGTACACAAAACTGACGGATCCTATCTCGATACACAGAGACACCCTGAGGATCTATCTACACCCAACGAACAGGCAGAGGTCTGATCTTAATAGATCGGTGACGTGACTGCCATCTAAGTGTAGAAGATGTCTCATGTGCCCACAGTGGCATCTTAAGTCGAAGAATCAAAAATGCTACTCAACCCGAGAAGATTCTTATTGACGTTGGTGTACCAATCATTAAGAATCTTCGGTGATTCATTCAGTGTTTATCCGCTATAAATACCTACACGTCTATACTAGTCTCCAAGACTTATGGTTCATTAAGAAACCATTGGAATCATATATTCCAGTATACGACATGTACCAATCTCAACGAGTTTACTTTACTGACCAAGTAGTGTAAACCTTGACCAGAAATTGTTTAAGAATGACAACGTCATGATACAACTCAATGTCAGTTGCGACGCTTTTACAACAGTATCATGACTAATCATCTTAAGGTCAATTACGTCTTTACCATATTAAAAGATATATTATATTATATAAACTGCTTGCATTATTCATAATAAAACGTTTTACATAAGTATTTTCAAGGAAATACACACGTGAATTGGCACTCTGAGCACCAACCCTAACAAGTAATTCCCGCGTTGAACAATTTGGCACACATAGTTTATTATCTCTAAACAAGTAATCATCATGCCTATAAAACTTATCAAATGCTCCATTTTTCACATGCCAAATAAATATAAAAAATCAAAATCATTTGCATACATATCTTTGACATACTCAAAACCAAGCAATTTAGAACTAACATAAGTAAAAAGTGCGTACCTACGAGACAAAACAAAGCATCAATAATAATGCTTTCTTTACTTTGCTTGTATCGCACCACATATGGAAATGACTCCACAAATTCGATCCAATGGGCATGACGCTTATTCAATTTTTCTTGGCCCTTAAGGATTCATGATCATTGTGAATCACAAATTATTTTGGCCAAAGGTATTGTTGCCAAGTCTCCAATGCTTGAACAAAGGCATAAAAATCTTTATCATAGGTTGGATATCGTAAGGCTGCTCCACTTAACTTCTCACTAAAATAAGCGATTGGCCTCTTATCTTGCATTAAAACAGCACCTATATCGATTTTTGATGCATCACATTCAATCTCAAACATTTTATCAAAATTAGGTAAGTAGAACACAAACTCTCTTTAAAAAGCTCAAAAGCCTTATGTTGCTCATCTCCATAATAAAATCCAACATCCTTTTTGATGACCTTAGTAAGAGGTGCGACAATAGTATTGAAATCCCTAACAAATCTCCCATAAAAACTAGCTAAACCATGAAAACTTCTAACCTCAGAAGCATTGTTAGGTGTTGGCCACTCTCAAATTGCCTTAACACTTCCTCATCAACTTCATTACCATTAGCACTCACAACATATCCAAGAAAGACAACAGTTTCCATGTAGAAGGTACACTTTTTAAGACTAGCAAATAAAGATTCAACATGTAAAACATCAAGGACACATCTAACATGTTCGACATGCTTATCTAAGTATTTACTATAAATCAAGATATCATCAAAGTATACAACTATAAATTTTCCTTAAAATGCAAGCAAAACATGATTCATCAGATGTATAAAAGTAATAGGTGCATTAGTAAGTCCAAAAGGCATAACTAACCACTCATACAACTCATACTTGGTCTTAAATGTCGTTTTCCATTCATCTCACTCTTTCATCCTAATATGATGGTACCCACTCTTTAAATCAATCTTAGAGAACATACAAGCACCATGCAACTCATCTACCATATCATCATGTCTAAGAATGAGGTTGTGATACTTTACCGTGATGTTGTTGATTGCTCGACAATCTACACACATTCGCCAAGTTATATCCTTCTTTGGTACCAATAGAACTAGTACTGCACATGGACTCATGCTCTCCCACACACATACTTTTTTTTAAGAAGTTCTTCAACTTGCCTTTGAAGTTCCTCTGTTTCGTCAGGATTACTTCTATAGGTTTTTGATTTGGAATGACTGCTTTTGGAATAAAATCAATTTGATGTTCTATCCCCATAATAGGTGGCAACCCCTTAAGGCCGTCCTCAGCAAATACATCTTCAAATTTCTGCAATAATGACATAAAAACACTAGAAAGAGAATGATTGGCGTTGGCTTCTTCAATATTAAGGAATGACTCATATTATGCAAGTAAGATCATATGGTGTTGCTTTTTGAACTCTCTCCTCACTTCCCCAATTTTGGCAAATAAGGTAGATCTCACTCTCCCCTCATATTATTTCTCTCCCATTTTTTTTCTTCTTATCTATTTCCTCATGTATCCTTTAGGTGTGCTCTGTCCCACTATATCTAATTCCCTTACAGCTTTCAACATATTCTTTTAACTTCACTTGGTCATCATACACTTGTTTCGGAGTCAAAGACATGAATGTGACTTTCTTACTTACCATCTTTGTTAAATCTGTATCAATTCCCAAACCCATCATTAATGACCTTTTTATCAATCTGCCAAGGCCTCCCTAACAAAAATTATCTAGTATGCATCAGAGCCACGTCACACAACACCTCTTTAGTAAGTCTCATAATTTTAAAAGTAAGCAACACTTGCTTCGTCACCCGTACTTCCACATAATCAGTCAACCACTGAAGTTCCATGGGTGATAAGTGTAGGTAACCCTAATTTATCCACTAAAAGAGTGCTAGCAATATTTTTGCAACTCCCACTGTCAATTATCAAGCTAAATAATTTATTTTTCACCAAACACCTTGTATGGAAAATATTATCCCTCTGCTGCTCCTTGTCATCAACTTTAGCTTGTGCACTCAAAGCATGTCGAGCAACAAGTGATTTTCCTTCGACCTATAATTCTTCCTCATTATCTCTACCAAACTTGGCATATCATCCTTTACCTCACCACCATTCTCATCATCAGTAATCACCTCACCACTCTTCGTCATAAGCATAATTCTTTTATTTGGGAATTGTTAAATGATATGGCCTGATCTTAAACATTTAAGTACTTAATATCACGATTTTTACTAGGTGCGACATCTGTCTTAGGCTTGGGTCTAAAGGCTGAATCTTCTTTTTTCTTAGGTGGCTCAGACTAGAATTTATTGGCAGTGCCATCTTTCTTCTCATTTCCCCATTTCGGCTTCCTTGAAGAACTAGGACTCGAATTGAACCTAGAAATTGTCTTCTTCTTCAATTGTCTCTCCACCTTAAAAGCCACGTGAACCATTTATTCTAGATCTATATAGTAATGAAGCTCCACAAAAATGGCAATTCCTCTATTCAAACCACCCAAAAAATGTGCCAGAGTGGTTTCTTGATCTTCTTCAATGTTTGCCTCCATCATAGCTAGCTCCATCTACTTGTAATAGTCTTCAACACTTTTAAACCCTTGAATAAGCCCTTGAAGTTCTCTATAGTAATGGCTTGGGACAAATCTCTTCCTCATTACGGCCTTCTAATCATCTCATGTAGTAATAGGTCGTTCCCTATTTCTCCTATGATCAGTAACCAATTTGTCCCACCAATTAATAGCATACCCAGAAAACTCCACTACGACCAACTATACCATTTTATTCTCCGAATAGTTATGACAATTAAAGATTAACTCCATCTTTTTTCCCACTCAAAATAAGCATCATGTTCACATTTTCCTTGAAAAAAAGGTATTGTTAACTTAATCCTGCTCAAATCCCCATCAACTTTCTCATGCCTAGACGCACTCATCCGACCGTCTCTAGTTCGCCTATCGCCAAATCTAGGCCTATTTATTTCAGAAGCATACTCAAACTCATTAGCTTCATATTCAAACATGTTCTCAGCCTCTTCCTTATCCATAGGTGTTTGCCTACGCACAATCCTTTTTGGCATACGAGCCATGCTTTCGGCCTTAGGTTTGGCCGAATATTCTCTTTTGATACTCCCCACTTCACCTCTTAAATCAACCATGTATCAATTAATTTTTTCAAATTGTTGGAATATAGTAGCCATTGTCGCTTCAAGCTTCAGGTCTCTTTATTCTTGAAGGGTCATCTTTCTTTTCTCATTACTCTCAATCATTCAAAAACAAAGAACATATGTCAGTATAAAAGATAAAACATAATAATTAAAGCCTCACTAACCTCACGTGTTTGCACTCGAGATGTCACACCACTCGTGTTTTCACTCAAATAGGCTTTTCTTGATGCTGTCTCACACACTCTGCCTTTTCCTACTCTTAAATGTCCTCGTTTGTATTCTTTCAAAACTAATACTCGAATCTTAGACGAGCAATGATATTTTGCATCTCACAAGAGCAGGTTCAAGATAAATAAACAAAAGGCAAGGGACAAGGAGGCAACAAGATGAATAAAAAATAGAAGTGAAATAATAAAACCAGATTAATGGCAAACCAACAAATAGGACTACGAAGGAAAGAAAACACAAGCTAGAAGTGGTGAATGGGTCAGTTTGGTATCGTATACAATTTGAGAGAAAATTTGGGCCTACAATATAAATTTCAGTGAACAACCTTCCACGGCCACTACATAGGTGAAATACAATCAACGAAATTTAGTTATTTTTTTTGTAAATTTTACTCTTTTTTTTTGCTCAAGTGATAATTGGTCACTCAAGTTGACCACGTACTGATTTGTTTAAAGTTCGGAAATGTTTGTTAATATTCAGAGTTTGATCTGAAGCAGAATTCAGAGTCTGATGTTGAAGCCCTGAATTCAGAGTCTACTCTGAAGCTGAGTTCAGAGTTTGATTCTACGATATGAATTTAGAGTCTAATATGATGTTAAGTTCAGAATCTGATTCTATATTTTGAATTCAAAGTCTGATATGATATAGTATTTCAGAGTCTGATTCTGAGGTTCTGAATTCAGATGCTGATACTAAGTTCTGAATTCTCAATCGGATCTGATGATGCTTCAGAGTCTGATACTGAGGTTCTGAATTTAGAGTCTGCTTTAATGATGCTTCACAATCTGATTCTGAGAATCTGAATTCAGAGTGTGATCCGAAGTTAAGTCTAGAGTCCGATATGATAATACTCGTTTTTTTTTGTAAAGTTTACGTCATAAACAAGAAACTACTAATTACCTTCCCCAAATTTCGTCCACCCTAACCTTTGTAGATATGTGAATGAAAAAAAATAGGAAACACACACTAAATAAGCAATCAAATTCCCTCTTTTTTTACTATGATAAAGATAACGACACACAAGCAATAAGGGAAACAATGAACACATACCAAATGTAAGAATCGAGAAAAAGACATAATCGAATTCAGCAACAAACGATGAGTGATTTTTTTTGAATGAATCACAACAAGCGGAAGAAAGAAAAAAATAAAATGATAACGATGTGACCTTGGACACTAAACGTTGATACCAACTGATGTGAACCTGGAGGGTAAAAACCCTTGAACCCACAGACAAAATGAATTAAGTACCCATAAAAGCCATTATAGACATATTAGAATCCCTAGAGCCGTTGAATATTATATTCAAGAATCTAGGTTGCAAGAAAACGCCACAAAGTTTGCAAGTCTTTGATGAGTTATAGTTCTATCAAGAAAACAAGAGGATGCCTCACGAAATCCTCTCAAAATATCTTTATTATTCGTTGTTTAATAAAATAACAAGTCATAACCTTTTATAGGAAGGCTTAACCCATAAGTCATAAAGAAAAAAGTATAATCACTCCACAAAATTCTCACACATATTTATACATGCCTAAACTACCACACATGCCAACAGACACGTGAAATCTATTTCTAACCCCTAGTTCACGCGATCCCTCATGTATGGCACATGCACATGAACTTCTAACTAAGTAATATAAGGGCTTAAATAATTAATTATCCAGCCCATTACACAATTAAAATAAATAAATCAAACAAACCCAAGTACTCGGCCAAATAATATTTCATCTATGGGCCGAATTATTACATTATTAAAAATATATTAAGTTTCATATGTTATGATCTTGCAAGCCTATCTTCATAGTTGAATCACTTGAACATCCATGGTGGGAATCAGCCAGCATTCTCTGAACAAGTCCATTAATCGCATCCTTGATCTTTATAGCTCTGGATTCTGTAATTGGGCCGTCTGGAACCTCCAATAGGTCTGAAAATATCTTGAGCAATAGGTTGAGTGCCTTGATTCTCATCATTCCCTCGCATCTTGAATGGATTCTTCCTCGAATCTGCATCACACAAGGATAAGTCAGAATCATTAAAAGTAGTAGAAACATTATACTCACCTAGAAGCTCCACTTTATAGGTACTGTAATTTTTTTTTCTCAAGAATATGAAATAAACCATCTCATCGTGGATTCAACTTGGACTTTCTATTCTCGGGAAATCTCTCATTGCGCATGTGCACCCAAATCCAATCACTTGGTTGAAATATCACACGACGCCGTACTTTATTAGCATGTTTCGCATAATGTTAATTTCTTTTCTCAATTTGAAGCCACATCTTTTCATGAATGGATTATACAAGTTCGGCCTTCCTCTTGCCATCTAAGCTAGTTTGCTCATCAATTGGTAAAGGAATCAAGTCCAAGGGAGTCAGCGGGTTAAAACTATAAACAAACTCAAAAGGCAAATAACAGGTTGTGGAACTCTATGAATGGCAAACTATCCACCCAAGACTTTAAATTTTTCTGAATAATAGTTCGTAACAATTGAGACAAGGTTGTATTTACCAGCGCAGTTTGACCATCAGCAGGTATCAGCGCTTAGGTTCCAAGGTCAGATCGTTATCCTTTTATTTTTTTCATTCTTGGGCTTGTTGTGATTCATTTAAAAAAAAACATTCATCATTCGCTATTGAATTCGATTTTATCTTTTGCTTGATTCTTACTTTTGGTATGTGTTCCTTGTTTTTCTTATTGCTTGTGTGTCCTTATCTTCATTATAGAAAAAAAAGAAGAAGAGGGAATTCGATTGTTTTTTTAGTGTGTCTTTCCTGTTTTCTTTGATTCACATATCTACAAAAGAGGCAATCATATTTTTATACTTCAATAATAATATCTTATATATTTTCTTCCTAATTGAGTCAGCTTTAACTTCCTTAATAGAGTCAGATTTGTATATCAGATTCATCTTTTACTTTTTAATTTAGGATGGACGAAATTTGGGAAAGTTAATTAGTAGTTGCTTCTTAGCTCTGGTCTCAACCTATTGCTTAAGATATTCCAGACCAATAGGAGGTTCCAGACAACCCAATTACAAGATCCAAAGTTAAGAAGATCAAGGATGTGATGAATAGACTTGTTTAGGGGATGCTGGCTGATTCTCGCCACGGATGCTCAAGCGATTCAACTATGAAGATAGACTTGCAAGATCAAAGACTGCTACTATTAAACTTAATTCAAGCCTCAACAGATGATATTTAGCCCATTTTTAATGATGTAATAATTCGTCCATTTGATGAGATATTATTTGGCTGAGTACCTGAGTTTGTTTTATTTATTTATTTTAATTGTGTAATGGGATGGACAATTAATTATTTAAGCCCTTATATTTCTTAGTTAGGAGTTCACGTGCATGTTCCATGCATGAAGGATCGTGTGAACTAGATGTTAGAATCAGGTTTCAGATGTTTGTTGGTATGTGTGGTAGTTTAGGCGTGTGTGAGTGTGTGTAAGGCTTTAGTGGCGTGATTAGGACGTTTTCCTTTATGACTTATGGGTTAAGCCTCCCTATAAAAGGCTATGACTTGTTATTTTATCAAACAACCAATAATAAACATATTTTTTAGAGTGAAAAAATAAAAGGATAACGATCTGACCTTGGAACCTAAGCTTTGATACCGACTGATACTAACCCGGAGGGTAAAAACCCTTCAACCCTTGAACAAGATGAATCAAGAACCCATAAAAGCCAATATGGACATATTAGAATCCCTGAACCCGATGAATATTAGATTCAATAACCTAGGTTGCAAGAAAATGCCACAAAGTTTTCAAGACTTTGATGAGTTATAGTTCTTCCAAGAAGATAAGAGGACACCTTACAAAATTCTCTCAAAAATATATTTATTATTGGTTGTTTAATAAAAAATAAGTCATATCCTTATATATGGAGGCTTAATCTATAAGTCATAAAGGAAAAAGCCTTAATCACCCCACTAAAGCCTCACACACAATCACAAACGCCTAAACTACCACACATGCCAACAGACACGTGAAATCTAATTCTAACCCCTAGCTCATGCGATCCCTCATGCATGACTCATGCACATGAACTCATAACTAAGAAATAAAAGGGTCTAAGTAATTGATTGTCCAGCCCAATACACAATTAAAGTAAATAAATAAAACAAACCCAACTACTCGTCCAAATAATATCTCATCAAGGGGTCGAATTATTACATCATTAAAAATGAGCTTAGTATCATCTACTAAGGCTTGAATTAATTTCAACAATGGTGTTTCTCGATCTTGCAAGCCTATCTTCATAGTTGAATCACTTGAGGATACATGGTCGGAATCAGCCAGCGTCTTCTGGATAAGTTTATTCATCGCATCATTGATCTTCTTAGCTCTGGATCTTGTAATAAGGTCGTCTGGAACCTCCAATAGGTCTTGAATATCTTGAGCAATAGGTTGAGTGCATCGATTCTCATCAATACATATAACATTTCTTTTATAGAAAGATTTGAACAAACACCAGTGTTCAAGAAGTGGAGCATGACACAGAATTCTCGACAGCAGCTAAAATTCGAAACCTCCAAGACATGGAGCACCCGACAGTCAGAAGGACAAGACATGGGGTGGAGCTTTCCTAAAAAAGAATACTAAGGGCAAGGCATGCCTAGAAGAAAATACTGAGGGCGAAACCTGTCTGGGAGTGGAAATTGGGGGCGACCCCGTCGCTCAATTAGGTTGTGGAATGCCAACAATAGAAATAGATTTTGGGATGTTTATGATGGAAAAATATTAGGAGCAAAGAGGTTTTAGAACACGTCGAATAAGCGACCGAAACGACAATGGAATTAGAACGCCGCGGGAATTGGAACGCCACAAAAATTAGAACGCCAATGAATTTGAATACTACCAGATTTGGAAAGATAGATGGGTTTATAACACCAATGAATAGGTTTGGAACACTGACATATTGGAATGCCAATGGACTTAGAACGCTAAAAGAATTAGAAATGGAGTTGGAACACCAACAGATTTGGAAAGCTATATGGAATTATTATGCGGAGGGATTAGAAATGGGTTTGGAACACTGAAATATTTGGAAGGTTGGATAGACTTAGAATGCCAATGGATTTGGAATGCCGATGGAAATCAGAACATTGCTGGGCATAAATATAATGTTGAAGGATTTGGAATACCACCATATTTAGAACACCAATGAAACGAATGAACTCGGGAATGAAGACAACGAAATGAAGCCTCTCGCAACTGAATGACTCAACGAACCCAATGGTCAATCATCGCACGAACCAAATGAAGTAAGGGATCTGAAGGTCTCTCATCTTACGTACCGATGGAGTTAGAACGCTACTGATTTAGAATTATAAATGATTTTAACACTGATGGAGTTGAAAAAAATTAGAAAAAGCTAGCATTCTAGGTGGATTTTGATTGCCACCAGACTTGGAACGCCAAATATATTTGGATTTAGAATGCCAATGTAGTTTGGATTTAGAACGCCAATCCACAGAGACAAACTTGCAGACAGAGATCAAGGTATCTCAGACCGATCGAAGCATCGGGGACCCGAGTACCCCTTTTTCATCTCACCACCGAACAAGACATCAGGGGACTTGATGGTCCATTTATCAACAACCTACTACAAAAATCAGGTGAGCCCAACGAGGCCCGGCAAGCCAGATACATAAAAATACATGCATGACTTTGATAGGCATGTCATTGTCACACACTGCACAAGCTTACCAAAGTGGGGGCGACTGTAAACACTATATTTTTTATGAATAAGCCTGATGATTAGTCTCTTATGGGGACACCCTCTGAATATTGGGAATTTATAAGGATGAAATTCCATGAAGGAAAGGAACTCCAAGGAGCACAATCAAAATGCATCCGGACATCACCTAAGTCCAGCCTATTTTCTCTCTAACTAGAACATCCGGATGGATATACTTTTAAAACTCTAATTTTGGCCTGACATGATACAATTATCAATGAACAAGCATATTGTCAGTTACTGAAGTTTATGAATCTGATTGTCTCCGACCAGTCACTCAGGACAGATTGGATGAGGATGAGGGATTTTGCTACCCCTTCCATTCTCGAGCCCCCTCCGTTTAACTATAAAGGGGATCTTTTTGGAGTGTTTATGGAGATTTATTTAGGCTATTTTTTTGGAGAAATCAGAGGAAAAACCTCTGTTGAAACAATGACATCCTAAAAAGAGAAACAACCACTCACATTTCTTTGAATTTTCCTTCAACCAGGTACGAATTCAGCATCCATTCAGCAATTTGAGGTGTTTTCTAAGCCACTACATAAGCAAAAAAGGTACAACCTGAAGGCACCCTTTCTTAGATTCTGTTTTCGACACAGTATCTCCGATCGGACGTACACTATATTCAGTCGGACATGCTCACACATCCGGCCAAATATAGATATATCTGGCCCCGTTTACTGTAATATGTAGCTTATTGTATACTAGTTACTTTCGTGTTATGCTGGTTACCTTTAATTTACGCATGTTTAGTCATTGTGTTTTCCTGCTTAAGTTGATGATAAACACATGTTTACTTTGTTGATGGAAGTTTGTTTGCAAATTCTGTCAATAAAAAACTAATAAGATGCGGCTCATGATTCTGCTGTATTACACTTGACCAGGTCAGATCGTTATCCTTTTACAACCAAAATCCCCAAAATCCTTATCCAAAGCCGAGAGCACCATTTGGGCTCCAATTTGTGGATTTTGCACTTTCATGCTTCAAGACACATCCAAATGATATCCAATGAACATGAAACTTTATATGCATCATATACACACACAAATATACAACATATATGAAAAGCCCCAAATTTGGAATTAGTTAAGAACCCTAATTTTTCAATTTCCACAAATTGGACAAATTAGACCAAATACATTAAATCAATTACTTCAATCATCATTCTTCCATCCAATCCAAGTCTCAACACAGTGAAACAACTCAAGATCAAATCTAGGTCATTTAAGAGTGGGTCAATAACTCTAGATTAGCAACATGGTTTCAAAAACCTTAAAAGAAAGTTTACAACTACAATAGTCACAACCTTCCTTCACCATACATGCTCAACACTTCTATCAAACTTCCATCAACAAAAACACAAAGAAATAAAGAAAGAAATAATCTAAGAACATCACATGTTGAAGCCTAGAACCTAAGGAACAATTTCATCTCTAATAGCAAGTTTGAAAAACTTACTAAATTCCAAGCTATCTTTAATCTTTCTTTCTTTCTCAAGCTTTCTTTAAGTCTCTTCAATGGAGTTTCCTTTTGTTTAAAGTGTATTAGGTTAAGTGTAAAGTGAAATGAAAATCAATATATACTTGCACCAAATGTGCCTTGGCCGAATTTCACAAATTCAACGACAAGTTTTGTAATTTCATTTTCATTTCAAGCTTATGTTATCAACTTGCATAAATATCTTAATACAACTTTATTAGATATTTATTTAAGTCAACAAAAGCAACTAACATCATTTAGTTTAAATATCCTAATGTAAGATATTTATATTTTAATTAATTTAATCATTTAACAATTAAATAATTAATTAATTAATCAAATACAAATATATTAAATATATGTATAATATTTACATTAAATATTAAAAAAATATATTCATTTAGGATATAAGTCAAATAACTCATTTTGACTATTAATTAATGTGTATTTAAATTAATCAAGTATTAAATTTAAATACACAATAATTAGGTAAATGACTATCTAGTCCTTTTAGCATGTATCTTGCGTTTAACCTTTAAACGACTTTATAAATAATCAATATTATTTATTAATGTTGCTCTAGTGCTCTACGAGTATGTTTCATTATTGAGACTCTCTAGATTCAGGTATATCCGTCACGAAATCAAATTTCGTGTCCATAATCTATCCACCCGTAGATTATGACGATCACGGATAATCTCGCTGAACCATACAGGTCGAGGTCATGGCAAATGTATAATTCATTCGTCACAAGTGTCCGGATAAATCCCAGAGATATAGATGTAAACGTCAAATCTCTATCGGGATTATCCAGTCGACTATTCCATTAGCAATCTCTAAAAGAATGTTTAGAACTAGCTTCTAAACTTTACCACGGGCCCATGGTTTTATCTGATTGCTAATCATATGGACTACCTATGCTCTGATACACAGAACTGACGGATCCTTTCTTGATACACATAGGACACCCTGAGGATCTATCTACACCCAACGAACAGGCGGAGGTCTGATCTAAATAGATCGGTGACTTGACTGCCGTCTAAGTGTAGAAGATGTCTCATGTGCCCACAATGGTATCTCAAGTCTAAGAATCACAAGTGCTACTCAACCCAAGAAGATTCTTATTGACGCTGGTGTACCATCCATTAAGAATCTTCGGTGAGTCGTTCAGTGTTTATCCGCTATAAACACCTACACGTCTATACTAGTCTCCAAGACTAATGGTTCATTGAGAAACCATTGGAATCATATATTCCAGTATACGACATGTACCGGTCTCAACGGGTTTACTATACTGACCAAGTAGTGTAAACCTTGACCAGGAACTGTCTGAGAATGACAACGTCATGATACTTCTCAATGTCCGTTGTGACGCTTTTACAACTGTATCATGACTAATCATTCTAGGGTCATTACGTCTTTACCATATAGAAAGATAGATTATATTATAGAAACTGCATATATTATTCATAATAATAATGTTTTACAGAAGTATTTAACAGAAATACAACCGGGAATTGGCACTCTGAGCACCAACCCCAACACTATAACATATCAAAATAACTCGTAAAAATTTCGATTAAATTGATATCTTTAATCGCACATAATATAGCATTCATTACGCTATCATCCAATGCTGCATAGGATTGACTAAATATTCTAATCAATCTCTCTTTCGACAAAGGAATCATCATTTACGAAAGATGAATACTATATACATAAAAGACATGTTAACTGTCAAACAGTTATACTAATTGTCATACAGATAGTCTTGATGTGTCCTTTATTAGATTCTATCTAATATGCGACTAATGAGAGTATCTCACAAGTCTCTCAATTTTATATATAATATAAAACTTTATATATCAAATATAACAGAGACTGCTCCCACTGTTACCACGGAGAAAAGAAGACTTAAGGATATATAATACTAGAAAGAAATTTGTATGCTCCCACTGACCCTACTGACAAATACGTATTCTCCATACTTCGATAAAACCAGACAATCTGACTAATATCAAAATCAAAGAACACAGATTTCCGAAAAACTTATATGAGTCTACAATAGGCTCACAAGCTAGTATATCAAACGGTGATCTTAGCAGAATACAAACTCTAGGGCCATTCCAGAATGAACTTCTTCAAACAAAGAAATCACAACGGATCTCTCATTCGAAGAAATCACTCAAGAACGCCACTTTGTATTCTTTAGCCAAAATGCACTGTTTAATATCAACATTAACCAACAGATCCTTAATTGTTCAATTAGTGTGACAAGAGACAAGCTTTCTCAGAGTCTACAATAGAATACTGAGTATAACCTACTCACTGTCATACTATAAAGGTCAAACCTTTATCAAGCTTACTTCGCTTTTGCTGCGCAAACAATTTTCACATGTTATGAACTATTCATACCGAAAGTCTAATCAAGTTCAAAACTTGATCGTAGTAAGATATCAACAATCTTAGATCTATGGTTCAAATGTAATTTCCAAAATCGATATCAGATATCGCTCCCACTATAAGTCATAAGATAATTTTCTTCAATAAGAAAACAACAGAATCATTAAGTATCAAATACTTTGTAAATGAATCTGACATCCTATTAAACTTATACGGAAGATGTCTAAGGATCTTTTCATCTTATTAATTATGTAGTTCCATTACAGTTTATCATTCTCACATTTGACTTCACTAAGTCATGTCCTTTCTATAATCGTCAACATCTGATGTTACACATCAAGTAATAAAATAATTTTATTACTCGGGATCGTAGAAAATATATTCTATCAAATATAATACAATATTCTATTAAATAGAATAAATAATAAACTTTTCACTCGTACCTCAGAGGCACAAGTACTTTCAATTATATAACCATTATACAAAGGAAAGTTTCAAATCTCAAACTTTTCAAGATTCGAATTTTCTACCTATACATATCATATATATAATTGTAGAAACGAATGGAACAGTAATTAAATAGATGAATTAATGTTACTGGAGCATAACCCCAAAAGTATTTAAAACTAATTCAGTGACACTCAATATCAACGAATCAAATCATATAAGATTCGACAACTCCCACTAACCAATTCCATCAAAATAGAATCGTGGAAGTTTAATATTGAGTAAGAATCATATTCATTAAATAACTTTAGAACTAAATTGCCTTTAAATTCATGCATTTGATCATATCAAAACATCTTCGAACAATTCAAAGACGCGAAATGAATTTTAAAGACAAAATTTTCAACACTACAGATAAAATATCTTTGAACCATTCAAAATATTCTATCCGAGTTTCATTAGTAACATATTGATGTTCTTGAACAATTCAAGACCTTCACTATGTTCTCTATTAGAAACACGCAACTAAGTCATAACAATTCATCAACTGAGTTACGAAGCGAATAAAACTATACAAGGCAATTTCTAATTCATTAAACTACATACATCCAATGTATTAGTCTAATAAATCTGTGGTCCAATGACGATCATCAGTTTAATGAGATTTAACCACACCTGAATACAATATTCATTAAATGGATAAGGATATGTGGTGTGATCTCATATCAGACCATCTTTTACCATAAGGAATAAGCATCTGATGCTTTTATGATAAAATCTCATAAAGCAAAGTTCTAAGTTATTTATTTTACCGAATATTTTTCTAAATGTTATCTTTTCATTAATGACACTACTAGTCGTATTAAAATATGTAACAACTGTTTATACAGAACAAGTAACTATCCAATAGTTACAAGTCTGATATCAAATATCAAAACAATTATTAAACATTATTTTAGTTAACTAGACGGGAGATCCGGTATCCAATACCTACATTTGTCGTATTTCGAGAATCGATATTCTCTACACACAACTGTACGTATCTCATTTCTTAAGCTTTATAATTTGCGTTCAATTATTCACAACGATTGTAAATGATTGATTTGCAAATTGTGTCAGACACATGACTTCTAAAAGTCACTAAAAGCCAAGAAACGTCATTAAAAGATAAACAAATACTAAGTGGGTTTTCTTAATGCCAGTCAAGAATCTCAAGACATGAACTGTTCAAGTCAATTCTTACTGCATAAGAAACAATTCTAACTAGAAAAATATCCTAAAGCAGATATCTATTTAGATTACCTAATCGCGACTTAGAAACTAAGTCACAAACCATCTTGATTTTCAAGAAAATCGAAACAACAGTTCCCGATGGTTTCAACTAATCTAACAATATCTAAGTCTACTGTCTTTCTAGAACTTATTCTAAAACTACGCAACCATAAGTAAAGTCAGAAAACCTATATATTCAGGTAATATACTATGCAGTGGATAAGAAGCATAAATCTATAAACTATATAGATAAAAGGAAAACGAAAGCAGTAAATTCCATAAAATTACGCACCGCTTGAGTTATGGATTTTTAACCCAGTAGTGTCTCCCACTACTTTACGTAACACCGTAATCCCCAACGGACAACGGGAATTCAATAATTAAATCGAATTCCATAGTGAGAGTAAGATCCCATGAATATATTTCGACTCACAGCTTTGGCACGTTCTCGCCTACGTATATTCATTAGGTAGACAACTCATTGTCAATCACTCACCAGTGACTCCTAATTTTGGTCCTGACCGTTTCTCGCTGTGACAGCTTTGGCACATTCACAGGGAGGCGTATCAAGGCTACACTTGCCAATGGCAAACTCAAGCTACCGATGTAGTCCTTACAGCTTTGGCACGTTCAGGATTTCCACTTTCACTTGAATTTGTCTCTTATCATATAAGTTCTACCGGCGCAAATGAACTACCATCAACCATAACTGCACAGCTTTGGCACGATACAGCTATAGCATCAGGAAATCATTTGCATCCGTACTTACAAGGCGGACCAAGAAACATGTATCTAATACACGTTACTTTACAGCCATATTTGAAGCGGGGATTTTCCTACGGAAGCCACACTCTACATCCAATGCAGAATTTAATCTAAATCATTTTCTAAATAATTCAATTCTATCTTCGAACATATAACTCAATTTAACAATTAAATTTTCGTTACATATTCGTTAGCGTAGAACCGAACATTTAAGAAACGTATCTAGATTCTAAGCATGTGCGAATATTAAATTGGATTATATATCTAATATCAAGCATGAATAATGTAATGGATGAAGCATCAGACCTGCTCTGATACCATTTTTGTTGGGGTTTTGGGGTCGGGGCGCGGCGGAAGCGCGGGTCCGGGCGATATCGTATTTTAAAACTTTTCAAAATACCGAATAAATTATTCAATATCTAATATGAATAATTTATTCATATATTACCTAAACCAATTTATTTAATATCATATATTAATATAAATATAGTTGAAAACTCGCGAAACTTTTACGAAAATTGTTTTTCCGCAAAATTGCCTAAAACGCGTTTTTGACCGAACCGACTACCCGACACTTATGGAAACTGCCCAGGTCAGCTCCAATAGTGTCGGGGAAGTACACGGGCTGCCAGAACAGTGACGGAATCACTGTTTTCACAGCCGTCACCCGGTTGGCTCAAAATCCACCCTGTAACACCATTTTTGGCTGTTTTCGCTTATTTCAACTCCGAAACACTTTCCGAAAATGTGCCGACTCCCAAATTACATCCATTACATTTATAAGACATCAAATATATCCCAGAATTTCCAGTTTAATCAAATCAGATCAGCAAATCGAAATTACCTATTTTTCATGCTTAAATCCAATTTTTTCAAGATTAATTTAATTAACCAAACACCAATCAAAGTCACCACATATGAAGAACTCTAGAACAATTCTAGGCATAAAATGAGTGGATTTTACACTCTAGAATGGCAACTTATTGTCCAATACAATTTGAACAAAATTGGATACAAAATTCATCAATTTTATCCAATTCCTACTTCACACATGTATCATCTTTCTCATCCTTCCAATAAAGCCAAAAGCCCCAAAAATATAACAAAGAAGAAACCCTAGATCTCATAAGATCAATAAGAAACTTGAAACAAAATTTTCTAAGCTTAAGGAATAAAAGAAATACCTTAGTCCTTTAATTTCCTAAGCCATTTCTTTGATTTTCTCCTTTGTTTCCACTTGATTCTTCAAGCAAAATTGAAACCCATTTCAATTAGGGAGGTCTCGGCAGTGAAGTGAAAGAGATAAAAGAATGAAAACAATTTTCCTTTAATATATATATATAGCCGATTATAGCAATAGAAAAAGGAGGGGAATTTTGTCTTATTTTGAATTTTTTTAATCCAATTAAAAAAATGTCTACTTTATTATCATCAAATCAAATTTGAATAAATATAAAGTTAAACATTACATGCCATTTGTAGCCAATTATTTGCCACCATATATCATATATAATAATGACTAATGGATAAGCTTGGAAAAAAAAAATTATTTAATTATTCAACTATTAAATAATTAAACATTTAATTTACACAAATACATGCATTTAATTTACATTAAATAATAAATACATATATTTATGGCATGTGTCAAAATCTCATTTGACAAATAATTAATGTGTATCTAATCGTATTATGTACCAAACACAAATACACAATAATTATTAGCGGACAAAATCCCCTAATGCATGTGTTATCGTTTAACCGATTAAACGATCCGAATTAACTCACTTAATCCGGTGAAGTATTATGAATAATCCGTATTATTCATATCGAGTTGCCAAAGTGCTCAACGAGTACACTTCATATTGTGGGACTCTCTAAGTTTAGGTTTATCCGTCACGAAATCTAATTTCGTGTCCATAATCCACCCACTCATAGATTATGACGACCACGGATAATCTAGCTAAACTATACAAGTTGAGGTCATAACATACGTATAATCCCTCCGTCACAGGCTATCCGTATTATACCTGGGGTATAGATGAGAACGTTAAATCCGTTCGGTATAATACAGTCGACTTTTAATTTACGATCACGAAATAACACTCGGAACTGGTTTCCGATGTTATACCACGGCCATGGATTTACTAGATCGTAAACACGTGAGGATGCCTATACCCTGTACACAGGACTAACGGATCCTATCTTGATACGCACTGGATATCATGAGCATCAGTCCACACCCAACGAACAGGCGGAGGTCTGATCATGAATAGATCATTGACGTGACTGCCATCAAAGTGTGGAGGATAACTCATATATCCCACTGTGGTATCTCAAGTCGAAGGACCACTATGCTCGCTCAACTCGAGAAGGTTCCTATTGACGTTGGTGTATCATCTATTAGGAAACCTTCAGTGAGTCGTTCAGTGTCTTATCAAATAAACACATACATGTCTATACGAGTCTCCCGAGACTCATGGTTCACTGGGATAAACCATCGGACCAAGTCACGATATACGACATGTACTGGTCTCAGCGGATTTTACTAACCGACCCGTGTTAGTAAATCTTGACCAGGAACTTTATTTAAGGATATACAACAAATAGTGCGCTTCCCAATGTCAATTACAAACTAAGTTGCAACTGCGCACTATATTGGAAATCCTAGGGTCTTTGTCTAATATACATGTATTACTAAATCAGATTCAGTTTCAATCTAATCGATATTAGATCGAATAAGTGTATAAAAGACAAGGGTGCTACCAGTAAATTTGGTAATATTATGGAAAATTGAACTGTCCGTATTTATAAATCGGACATAAATACGATCCGGATTGGCACTCGGAGCACCAACCCCAATACTATATGCATTCTTGATTCTCCGCAAATACCTGAAATTACAAATATGACATGCTTTCAACAAAAAAAGGAAACATAAATTAAGTTGCAAAGAAAAACCAAGAAAAAATAGCGCATTTTCAGCCTGGTAAGTTTAGAAATTCGAAGTCCACAGCTCAGATATATTAAATTCTGTGCATATTGAACATAAATCCTGCCTCCCCTATCAATGTTCTAAAACGCGGTGCCTAGCGTT
Source organism: Zanthoxylum bungeanum (assembly GCA_019454045.1). Taxonomy (NCBI): domain Eukaryota; kingdom Viridiplantae; phylum Streptophyta; class Magnoliopsida; order Sapindales; family Rutaceae; genus Zanthoxylum; species Zanthoxylum bungeanum. The sequence continues at coordinate 118,549 of SKCR01051412.1, forward strand.
TAGCAGCCCCCAAATCGGTGGGATTAGGTACTCGGTGGCCTAGAATACTGCTCCCCTTTCACATTCTTACCATCCACGTGTAACGTCACCACTGGCGCACACGCTTCTTTCCATGGATCACGCAACATGTTCCTAAAAACAAATAAGAGAGAAAAAATTCCTTGCATCATGTAATCTTACTATTTTGTTCATATTAGTCGGTGAAATTTACTCAGTTACGGCGGATACCTAAAGTAAGAGCTGCGAGAGATGATTAAGCGATGGAGATAGTACGTGGACCCCATGGCCTGAACGACGAGATCGGAGAATGAGCCAAGAATTGAAGCCTTTCATTTTAGATATTGTCTCGGAGAGTCGTCACATTACAATCGAGTGCAGGTAATTTGCCGTTACTCCGGTCGTTATCGACGTTTGCTGCAGAGCGGCTCCAATGTCTTCTGGTCTGTCTCTGTGGGATAGACGAGAAAAAACGCTGCGTCTTAGAAACCGTGCGTTGAGTAAGGGTATTTTAGGGTTATCATCTAAATTTGAGCTACATTTCAAACAATTACAACGAGGTTATATTCTTCATGAAGGGCTATTCAGATGGCCTATCTAACGAATTTTTTCCTAGAAACTCACATAAGCCCTGATTTTGAAACCTCTTGCCTCATTGTAATCTCGTTAAGGTTCGCAAATCATCTCAATAATATTTTTTTTTGAAATTACTTTTATCTGTCATAAAAAAGAATAAAAATAAATAACCTTTCTATTTTTATGAAGTTATCATTTTTGTGTGATAAAGCAAATGAAGAATGAAGAATTTTTGTCAATTTTTTTTTGTAATTGAATTATGCATGAGGCTATGTTTATATATGCAGGCAGCCAGGCATTATTGGATAGAAGCTCCTTCTGTTTTGGCTTATTTTGTTCAGCTTATAGATATAGAAGAGATAGGGCACAATAGAATTTGTTCGTGTTTATACAGAGATGCTCTTAAGAAACCCAGGTAAAAAGAGTGAAATGATTCTCTCTTTGTATTTTAAATGGTTTTAGATCATAATTCGTAGCTGCTTTTTTTGTGTTACGAATGCAGGAGTAAAACTACGGCATCAAATTTTCGATATTTCTAAAAGATTATCATCATTGTCTGATGGGTCTTTGTTTAAGTCGGATGCAAAAGTTGTTTCTTTTGGGGATGGGATTAATCAAGGAAATTCAAGAATGAATGGACGGGGAAGAGCAGGTGTCGATGATGTGTACAATATTTTACAGAGTGGTCCTTGGGGACCTGCTGTTGAGAATGCTTTATCCTCGCTTGATGGGATGCTTCAACCAGGTATAGTTATTGGAGTCTTGAGGAGGCTGAAAGATGTCAATCTAGCAGTAAACTATTTTCGGTGGGTTGAGAGGAAAACTGACAGAGCTCATTGTCTAGAAGCATACAATTCGCTTCTTATGGTGATGGCTACAAGCAAAGAGTTTCAATCTCTAGAAGATATTTTGGGAGAAATGAGTCTTGCAGGAATTGGTCCTACAAATCACACATGTATTCAGTTAGTTGTAAGCTGTGTCAAGTCAAATATGCTGAGAGAAGCTTTAGATATTATCCAAACTATGAGGAAGTTCAAATTCCGGCCTGCTTTTTCTGCTTATACAACTTTGATAGGTGCTCTGGCTACAGTCCGTGAATCGAATCTCATGCTAAATCTCTTTCATCAAATGCAGGAGCTAGGTTATGAAGTAAGTGTCCATTTGTTTACAACTCTCATTCGTGTGTTTGCCAGGGAGGGCCGGGTTGATGCTGCTCTCTTCCTTTTAGATGAGATGAAGAACAATGCTTTTAGTGTTGACATTGTCCTTTATAATGTCTTTATTGACTGCTTTGGTAAGACAGGTAAGGTGGATATGGCGTGGAAATTCTTTCATGAGATGAAAGCACAAGGCATAGCTCCTGATGATGTAACTTATACTAGTATGATAGGGGTTCTGTGCAAATCTAACAGGATGGAGGAAGCGGTGGAGATGTTTGAGAAAATGGACAGTAACAGAGAAGTCCCATGTGCATATGCGTATAACACTATGATTATGGGTTACGGTTCAGTTGGAAAGTTTGATGAAGCATTCGGTTTACTTGAAAGGCTTAAACAAAAGGGGTGCATACCGAGTATAATAGCTTATAATTCCATTCTTACTTGCCTTGGGAAGAAGGGGAGAGTTCCAGAAACATTGAAGATCTTTGAGGAGATGAAGAAAGATGCAATGCCCAATAGTACAACCTATAATATTCTTATTGACATGCTTTGCAGGGCTGGAAACGTTACGGATGCTCTAAAGGTTCAGGATGCCATGAAAGAAGCTGGCTTGTTCCCTAATGTAATGACTGTAAACATAATGGTTGACAGACTATGCAAAGCTCAAAAACTAGATGAAGCTTATTCTATATTTGAAGGAATGGATCACAAAATTTGTACCCCAAATGACGTAACTTTTTGCTCGCTTATTGATGGATTGGGCAAGAATGGTAGATTGGATGAAGCATACAAGCTTTATGAAAAGATGTTGGACATTGATCAGATTCCAAATGCCATTTTATATACATCCCTCATTAGGAACTTCTTCAAACATGGCAGGAAGGAAGATGGTCACAAAATATACAAGGAAATGGTGCAAAGGCGCTGTTCTCCTGATTTAATGCTCCTTAATACCTACATGGATTGTGTTTTCAAAGCTGGAGAAACAGAGAAAGGCAGGGCTTTGTTTGAGGAAATAAAGGCTCAAGGATTTGTTCCGGATGTGCAGAGCTATTCCGTCCTAATTCATGGCCTCGTGAAAGGGGGTTTTGCCCGTGAAACTGATCAGTTGTTCTATGCAATGAAGGAGCAAGGCTGTGTTCTAGACACCCGTGCTTACAACACTGTTGTTGATGGATTCTGCAAGTCTGGAAAGGTCAACAAAGCATACCAGCTACTTGAGGAAATGAAGACAAAAGGTCACCATCCTACTGTTGTTACATATGGTTCTGTCATTGATGGGCTTGCTAAAATTGACAGACTTGATGAAGCATACATGCTCTTTGAAGAAGCAAAGTCGAAAGGAATAGAGTTAAATACTATTATTTATAGCAGTCTTATTGATGGTTTTGGGAAGGTGGGTAGAATTGACGAAGCATATCTTATCATGGAAGAGTTAATGCAGAGAGGTTTGACCCCTAATGTATACACATGGAATTGCTTGCTTGATGCCTTGGTGAAAGCAGAGGAAATTAATGAAACCCTAGTCTGTTTTCAGTCCATGAAAGACTTGAAATGCACACCCAACCACATAACTTACAGCATTATCATAAATGGTCTTTGTAGGGTTAGAAAATTCAACAAGGCCTTTGTATTTTGGCAAGAGATGCAAAAGCAAGGTTTAAAGCCCAATACCATCACCTACACAACCATGATCTCAGGACTTGCAAAGGCTGGGAATATCACGGAGGCTAATGGACTCTTTGAGAGGTATAAGGCAAATGGGGGTGTACCTGATTCTGGTTGTTATAACGCTATGATGGAAGGGTTAAGCAATGCAAATAGAGCAATGGATGCATATATACTTTTTGAGGAAACTCGACGGAAAGGTTTCAACGTTCATACCAAAACTTGTGTTATTCTTTTAGATGCGCTGCATAAAGCTGAATGTCTCGAACAGGCAGCTATTGTGGGTGCTGTCTTGAGAGAAACTGCGAAATCTCAACATGCTGCTAGAACTTGGTAACTTTATTTTTTAATTTGTTTTTGAAGGACTAACTGGTGTGGTAATAAAGCGAAAAAGCTGCCATAAGGTGTATTTTCTTATCTTGCTGATGGGCAAAGTATTAGACAACAGAGTTCTGCTCGTAACAGTCCTTCATCTTATCACTTCCTTAATGGGATTTAAGTTGCCCCATCAGAGGTATTCCCTTATTTTTATCTTATTTTTAATATAATTAATCAATCTGGAATTACTTTTTGCAAATAAAAAATTCTTAGGGTCTGTTTGTTTCACCATAAAATGATGTCGGTAAGTAAAACATTTTTTATGAAAATCATTTTCCGAAAAGGAAAATATTTTCTGGTGTTTGGTTATTGGTAGAAAACATTTTTCGGGAAAATATTTTCATGTTTGGCGCGTCTAGGGATGGCAAAAACGTTAGGGTCAGGCTTGATTCCGCATGGACCCGGAATACACGAGTCCGGAAACACTTTGGTTTGCAAAACAAAAATTCCGGACAAGGGTATCGAAATTCCGGACATGTGCGAATCCGGATCCACATGGGTCCGAAATTCCAGTAATTGGATTCATAATTTTTGTTAATTTATATTTATTTTTTTAAAAATAAATACAAATATAATAGAATAAAATTAAAATATACAAAATAATGGAATTAAAAATTAGAAAAAGTAAAAAATATAAATAAAAAATAATGTAATTAAAAATTGTAAAAATAAGAATATAAATTAAAAAATTAAAAAAAATCGAGTTTCTTAACCCGATTGGGTATACCCCGATTTGGATATTTTTTTCTAGATCCAGATACGGATCTGGAGTCACCAAAACATATCCGCACATGAACTCGGATCCGGAATTTGCCATCCCTGGGCGCATCCAGTTTTTGTTTTGGAAAATATTTATGGTGGTTAGAACTTAAAAGTGAACTGTGGAAGCTTCGGAGAGAATTTGTTTTCCGTAAAATGACTTACGGATTTATATTCATGTCATTTTCCGGAAAAAGTGTTAAACTTTTTCATTGAATAGAAAACAGTTTAAGTTGACTAAGTTTTTTGCAAGTGTCCAAACCTCTGAGGAAAATAATTTCCGGAAAAACTTTTATAGCAAAACAAACAGCCCTTGGTTTCAATGCTACTAGATATTGAGCTTAACAGCATTATCTACTCTGTAATTGACGGTTCTTTGCGTAGCTACTAGTTGTACTACACAAAGATGTAACACGTGTGTTAGTACGTGCAAGCTAATCTTCATGTTAATTCTCACTCTTCTGTTTTTTAATGTAGATTAGTAGCTTAAACAGACAACTGTGCAAAGAGACTGCGTGTGCTCCTAATATCTTACGAATTAGCATGAAGTGTATTTTCAGTTCTGCATCCATGCGTTTCACCACTTTCTTATTGAGTTCTTGGAACATGATAGTTTATATTTGTTTAAAAATCAATGGAGCAACCTCTCATATGTTATCCTTGTTAATAATTTCCCAAATTCCCTATTGATGCAGGCTTCAGTCATGCTAGTAAAACATTAGAGATAGTATCCATCATTGACGTCTTCTCCTGCAATGAGCTCATAAAGCTCTTGTGAATCCAACTACCATGAGTTAGCTGCCTTAGAAGTTCAGTGCTGCATCTCAGAGCTCCGGCACTTTGTTAATTCATGGATTCCATAGAAACACGTCTCAGAGTCTTCTCCTTCATGTTTAGCCTCATTTGAGGATTACTAATTATGCTATTATCAAAATCTTTTGTATCCCCTGTAATTATCTGTCAAATGCCAATCTTGGAGAATCACAATTGATCCTGACCATGTTTTGACCATTTGTACCACAGCTGTATGTCTTTTATACGTTTCGAAATTAGAATAGAAGGCCTCATGTTTAGAAATCCAGTTAAGCTTGAATCGTTCATTAAGAATTTGCAGACTATATTGGCCCTTTATTTACCTTCTGGTGATACTAAAGTTGCAGTTTGTTGATTAGATTTTTTTTTTCCTTGTAATTTTTAAACATTTTGCTTGAATATCATGCTTTAGAAAGGGAAACAAAAACACGGTATTGACAAGTTGAGAACAAGATCAATGAAATGGTTAAAATATCATTGCCCAGTTTCCAAAAGAAGCAAGATCCTTTTAAGAGTTCATCTTTATTCTTGTGGCTGATATATTAAAATTGGAATATAACATTGTTAGTTTCACAGGTCGTGTTAACTTTCGTAACAAAATAAGTTTAATAGAGTTGTAATGAGTCTTGAAGATCTCAGAACAATTGGACAACATCAGATGAAAATATCAGAGTGATGTTCACTCTTTTGGACATGCCTGAAGATTTAGAGCTCCAATTGATATGAGGTCAGTGTCATTGGAAAATAGACTCGAAGACGATCGCGTACATATAAAGAACGCATGATTTGGCCAAGGGACAAGAAAGTTACAAGCGTTTAAGGGGCATCTCAAAACCAGTCCGCGACGTATGTTTGTGTAACGTTTTTCGGAGCGTTCTAATGCCCGAAGGAAGAAATTTTGAGTTTGAGGCGCATCTAAGTGGTGTTCGAACGCCCGTGCGTAAGTGTTTTATTTTAGACGCTTTTTAAGCCAATTTTACACAAGGAAAACTCTACATTTACCCTACCTATTTAAACAAACACATAGCCACTTTACCCAGGTGAAGAAACACTATTATAAGAGCCACTATATACTTTGTTTCTTCCTTCTTGATAATCAACCTAGAAGACTTCATTGATTCACTTGTCTTATTTGCTTTTGTAAGATTGTTCTTTGGTAACCATCAACACAAAAACACAACCTAACCCAATTTCCTAAGCCTTCAGAGTTCTAAAGGATGACGATTGATAGTCAGAGTTCTGTTGTTGTGAGTTCGCAGGGTTGATCAGAATTCACACAAATACTTCAGAGGTTCCGAAGAAGGCTGCTTGGTGCGGACTCGGGGAGTTCATCGAGTTATTACAGTCTAGAAGTATTGGAGTTGGTGAAGTTTTCACTATAGGTCCTATTTTATCACTATAAGTTTTCTCATTATAGTGGATTCGGGTGGCAGCCTATACCCGGAGTGGTTTTTTTACTCTCGAGAGTTTTCCACCCCATCAACAAAGTTTCTTGTGTTGATTCTTTTTATTGTCTTGATATTTGCTTTATTTTACATCTGCTTAGAATTAAGGGTGTTTGTTGATTCATACCATAGTCGCTCTAACTTTGACCAGTTTTAGATTAAAGTAGTTGTTTAGTTCCGCATAAGGTTAGAACCATAGAAAAATTTTGAATTTTTCAAACATGTTTGTAAACAATTAAGAAGGAAACCGGGAAATTAGCCAAACTAGCCAATAGAACATGACACTTTTCCCAATTAGCCATAATTAGGTTTTTGTATATATTTTAGCCGAACACTCATTAAAGAGACTAAATTACCCTCTTAACATATAAGTGCTATCAAAACTTGAAAAGAATCCAAATAAACCAAACTTTCCTTATCTTTCTTCATAAAGTAGTCTTCTCTCAGCAGAACATCAAGAAATTATGTTGAGGTAAATTGCATTTTCTACTAAGTGTTTCTTTTATTGCTAATCTTTCTAGTTAGATTTGGTGTTATAAGTGATGAACAACACATCGCATTGTTCGAAGGTGTACTTTTTTTTAGTGTTTCGAAATCATGCTTGCTTTTCCCTCTTCCATTTTCCAAATCCATGAGCACTTTAGGTTTATGTAGCATTTGTGCATGATAGGATGATTATTAGTTTATTTGATGACTAAATGACTTGACTTCATGCATTGATTAAATTGAACTCTCAAACTTGAAATGGGCAGCCATGGCTGAGTATGTAGGGTAGAATGTGATGATGGATTTTATGTTATTGATGGATTTGATGATGAAAAAGAGCATTTAGGGTGAACATTAATGTATTTGATGATGTATGACATGTATTGAACATTTGATGGTTAGATTTTTTTTATTTTTTATTTTTAAAAAAAATGTAAACTATGTTGGTTGGTCGCATGGGTTAAAGAGAGTAGAAGTTTGTTTTTTTTAATGGTTTGATGATGCTGTAAATCATGGGTTTGATGCCTAGTGTGATGATGAATTGTTGAGTGGGAAGAAATTTCAAGATTACCTAGCTTTGTTGTGGGAGAGAGAATGCTTTTGTTGTGTGAGGTGTTATGATTATGTAAGGGGTTGTGTTGGTATATAAAGTGTTTAAGCTATTGTAAGGTTGTTGTTGTCATGGTGAATTACCATGATAGGTAATTGGGGAAGCATGGCCGAGTGCATGAGTAAGAAGTAAGTCTTGATGTATGATGTTTTTGGTAAGGAAGTAGCCGAGAGTTTCATTTTGGTAACAATGGTAATAATGTGTTTTTCTTTTATGACATTATGACAATATAGCTAATGAATGAGGGTGGTGATTATTGTGTTGAGTGTATTGGCTATGAGCTTTTATATATATAACTATATAGTTAGTCATGATACATTTATTTAAGTGTGTGTTGCATGCTGTGGAGTTTGTACATGATGTTTTGGTGTTGGCTCAGCGTGGGTAGCATGTTTTGGTTGTTTCAAGTGACTATATCGATCGTGTTGAAATGACCTTTCAGTGTGTCATGAGCATATCATGCATCACGAGCTTATTAGCTTTGTTAGTTCGAGTATGTTAATTATACTTGAATTCAAGATTCATAGTTTCAGCGTCGTGGAGGCGTGATGGATTCTGTACAGGAGCCTTTTCGGTCGCTTTCAGGCCTGCTAGTGCTTGATCGTCGATTCAATGAGTGGACTTCATTCCTTTCTTGTATTATCGTTTACGTATGATATTTTCAATATATGAATGAGTAATACAATTACGTATTTTGTCTCGTTTTCTATTTAAGTTTTCTTTACCTAAACTCGGATTACGTAGTCAGTTTCTATATTCCGTATATGTTCAACATATGTTTCTGATATATGTCTTTGCTTATGTACTCCGTTTATGTGTCCTGTTTATGATATCAGTTTATGTTTTCTGTATATGATTAAGTTTGTGTTTTCTGCTTATGTCTCTGGTCTATGTTAATGATATGTTTTATGTATATGTTTTCGATTTCCGATTTATGTTTTCCATATCTTCAGCTTGTAAGAAGTCATTTGTTTATGACAATTTTCAGTTGACGTTCGTATGGGTCTTGATGTTAGTTTTCTGTTGTTGGTCCCTATACGTGTTAGTTCTGCAAGTTTGTTCCTCTACTTAATGGGTTTTTCTGATATTTTGTTCTACGATTTTATCGTTATTTCTGACTATGTTTTCAAAAGAATTTTGACTAAAGGATTTCAGATAATTGGTTTTTGACCGTATATGAAAGTGATATGTTTTCCGTCTTGGCACTTGAGATTTGTTTTAGAGTTTTAAAAATTGTAAATTATGTTTCCACTGAGAAGCCTGATAATCTGTTTTCGTCACGATGCCTGATGATAGTTTTATGATTTTTGACCCTCCTTAATGCTTGACCTGATATGGGGTTCTGACCATCAGAAAATGGCAGCCCATAGCCCTATGTCAACATGGTCTTGTTCGGATATTGCCCGGTCTTTATGCGCGACCTGAAAATGGGTGTCTGTATGGTTTTTGACGATATGATACAGTTAAAATTATGTTTCAGATTTCATTGTTGTTTTCAGAATATGATTTCAGTTTACATAATATATATTTTCGATTATGATATGAGATTCTGTTTACATGTTTACTGATCACGTGATGATTTTATGTCATGTCAGGTTTTTAATCGACGTTCAATCTATTTTCTGTTGACGTTTTACTATCGAGTCATGATGATGTATTTTCAAGTTCTGTTAGTATTTTTTGTTCTTGACGTGCGTTCGGATCTTAAGTTATGTTTCAGATTCATGAATTTCGTTATGTGTAAGCTTTCCGATTTCTGTTAAAGTTATCATTTACGTTATTGGCTATTCAGTATATGTTTCTGTATATAAATGAGTATTCTGTTATGTTATAGTTGTATTTGTATATGACTCCGATTTTGCAGTTTTCAGCCCTGTCATGTTCATCTGATCAAGTTCGACGTTATTTTCAGTTTTTTTATATATATATATTATTTTGACGTTGTTTTCAGTATTCACTTACCATGTCTTTTAAAGATTTGATTTCCCATTCTTCAGTGTTTGTCTTGTAGGTTTCAGGTTCATGCTTTCGAGGATAAGCTTTGGAGAAGATGAGACCTCAACAACAGTCATTAACACCGCAGTCCTCATATTGTCAGTGTTTCAGCCCACATGTATGTGTTTATGCTTGTTGTGTCAAGCCATATGGCCGGATTCATGTGTCTATGTATGTACAATATGTGTCAAATATTTATTATGATATGAGATGATATGATATGTATGATCTGAATGAGTGAATATGCCATGTATGTTGTGATTGTCTTTATATGGATTTGGTATGTGAGTTTTTTTAGGCTGAGGGTGATGGGTTCACCGTCGCATGTCGATAGCATCATGCCTCTGACAGATATTACATTGTCGCACAGTTTGATGGGTGTTGTCATTGTTGGAGTTGGTGTTTGGAGCTCCAATCCGAATAATGTATTATACATTTTATTTTATTTTATTATTTATTAATAAAATAACTATATTTTCATTTCAACTTTGTTAATGGTAATTATTGTGTCATTATCTCTTAGTGCATATTGGTTTAAGATATATATATATATATATATATATATAGGCTGAGAATGACAAACGCAGTAATATTAGGCACTAGGTGGTCCATCATTGGGATAATACTACTATTATAAACAATTCTTAAAGTGTGTATATATATTCCTAGTCGTTGGTTTTGGAATACGGTTGACTAGCACTTGTCGTATATTGGAATTGGAGTTCCAATGGTCTAACCCAATTAACCATGAGCAAGGAAAGCTCTTATAGACATATGAGTATTCATTGGAGGGAACACTGAATAAATTACAGGTGATTCCTAATATTGGGAAGTACACATCATCGTTAATAGGTATCTACTCGAGTCGAGTATCATATGTGATCATTTGACCGCTAGATGTTCATTGGGTGTGGACCGATGCACTCGTTAATCAAGTGTGTATCAAGATAGGATCCGTCGACCCGTATATGTATCGTAAGTGGTTAAGGTATCAATATTAGTGAGTCGCGATTCTTAAGACTGGTCAAAGTCGATCACCCAGGGTTGATTGCATATACTTCAGAAATAATGTTCTGATTAATTGTAAATGATCCTGGACATGTCGACAATATGAGATGTGCGTATTCAAAACTTGATGATATAATCTATGTTTCCTACGCACAACTTGGATAGCCTAAGACATAAGAATTGTTAACATATGTGATGACCTGGCTTGTATAGTTCGGAAAAGTTGTTCATGTTCTTCGTAATTACAGAGGTGGTCGAATTACTTACATATGAGCCAGGCTAATATGACGAACGTGACTGAACTTAGAGAGTCTCATAATATGAAATGCACTTGTTGAGCACTCGGGTAGCCGATTAGGTTTGATAATAAATAATATTTGATATTATAATTATCAATCAAAGTATTTTAGTTTTATTGGATAACATTAATTATTTACTAGATCAATTGGGATTAATTGGATTAATCCAAATTTATAATCACACAATGGCTTTATTATAATTTCATAACTATCTCTACAATTGGAGGATATTTTGGTAATTATAAATATGCATTAATAGATGTATTTGCCTGATTTAACTGGATTAATCAAGTGGCTAGACTTTGGCTTGATTTAATTGGATTATTCAAGTGGTTAGACAAAGTAGATTAGTTATACCTAATATGCATATTTAGACAAATTGGATTAAGTCCACCTAAAAATTGATTAAAATTTTTATTAATTAAGAATTCAAAGCTTGATTATTAAAGCTAAGCTTGTGCAATTCTATTGATTATGTTTCAACCAAAAGAAAATAAGTGTGAGAGATGTTTTGAAAGTTCTCTACATTTTTCTTACTTAGAAGATTTAATCTTTCATCTAAGCTAACTAGGTAAGTTTTGATGGTCTTTAATAAACTAGGTTTTTATTAATGATTTGAGATCATTAATAAAACATATTGTGATGTATTATGTATTTAATGCATAATAACATAGCTTAAAAGGTTAAAACATGGTTAGAAATTTATGATTAGATGTTTTGGAAGCATAAACACGATATGCTTTTGATTAGCCCAAATTGGTGTATGCAAAATTGGAGTTTGGAACTCTATATGAAAGTGATTCTAAAATTATTCATGATTCACTTCTTTGTAGGATTCTTGTTTGATTTGTATTTTAGATTCAAACTTATGCATATATGTATTTAGAATAAATTTATATTTTTGTAAAAACATTTGATATTTTTTATTAACATGAATTTATAATATGTATTGCATGTTGGTTTTGATGTTAAAATTAGATTTTGGGTGTATAGAAGTGTTTGGAGAAAGTTGGAACTAATTTGGATTGTATTCAAGTTAAATGTACTCTCTGTTAATATTTTCAGCATGGGAGCAACGCGACTCAAAAGCCCTAGCACCATGATGCACAACCCGCAAAGCTGCGAATGTCACGACGTGCATCCTAACCCACCGCGACGCCGACCTCTACCACCTGGGCGTCGCGATGCCCAAGCAGCACGACTCGCTGAGAGCTGATGCTCTTGCACTTGCGCGTCGTAACACACCCCCAACACGCGTCACAACGCCCGCAGTGCTGAAACTTCATTTTATCCGTCTCGGAGTTTCCGGACTCCAATTTGTCCTGTAATTTTTTCTATGGACTCGTAACTAAATATAATATTCTATTAAATTATTTAAAAATACAATTATATTTTATATCAACGGGTTAAACCCATTTCCGCTGCATGAGGTATCAATTCGACCCTAGAGATTCCATATCCACCCTTACATAATGGTATCCGAGTAGGTCTTAACCATACAAAACAGTTAAATAGAAAACCATGTATTTACATGTTGACATGTATTTGAATTTATGCCTCTGTGATTTTAATTTAATTATGTATAAGTCATATTAGATATGCGTTGTGTGTTTTAAATTAAAAATTTTATTTGACCTAAGCATATTATTTAATGAATTGATATCATAAATCTCCCATGATTAGGTGATTACTTTTTAAGTAATAGTATTAATAATATTGGAGTATCATTAGTTGGTCCATCTTGTCAATACGGAGATGAATGAGTTCTTATTACTTATGCTCAATACCGTCATTATTGTGAGGGTATAAGTAGTCGGAACTTAGGTCGTTCCAGTAAAATATTAGATGTTGCGTGATGAGTTGACGTAGTCACCCAAAACCATCATTATTGTGAGGGTGTATTTACAAAGCTCATTAGTGCATATTGACAAGTATACACCTAAAATACATCTTAATCCAATACCATCATTATTGTGAGGATAAGAAATAGTTCCGGACCAAATTTAGGAGTCAAACGAATGTGATTGACCGGTAAGGTCTACCTAATGAGTGTATGAAGGTCAATACCGTCATTATTGTGAGGCTGGAGTAAATATCATGGGATCCACTTCTCGCTATGAAATTTGATTGTCAAATTTCTATTTTTATTTTCAGCGAGATTACAGAATTACGTAAAGTAGTGAGATGAGATTAATAGATTTAAAATCCTTAATCGTTTTAGTGTTTTAATATTGATATGAAAATATTCTAATACAATTTATTGTTGTTTTGCAGATGGCTGCCATAAATCCATTAGCACGACTTTTGAATTCCAATGAATTTAAATGAGCCGAGAACTACTTCGAGTGGGAAATGAACATCCACCTTATCATGAAGTCAGAGCAGCTATGTGACGCTCAATCCATTGCCCATCGAAATCGATCATGATTCTTCTCCCAAAGAGCGGGAGACATTTGAAAAATAGAATGATGATAACCTGAGGGTGAAATCCTTCATTTTAGGATCGATGGCTCAAGATTTGCTCAGATAGTACATAGAAGTACTTGATTCTTGGAGCATTATGAGAACACTCAAGGAGTTCTTCAAAGTAAATCAAGAAATTGAGATATATCAAGGTCCAAAGAACTATTCTATGCTACGGTCAAAGATGGAGGAGTGGTTAGCATTCATGTTTTGAACATGATTGACCAGAACCGGTATTTGAAATAACATGGCATTATGATAGATGAAAGACTAGGACAAAATCTGATTCTATCTTTTTTACCTAGTACATATGTTGGCTTTGTGTTAAAATTTCATATTCATTTGATGCAGGCAACTTATGAAGAACTTCATAATATGTTACGTACGGCGGAGCATGATTTAAGGAAAGAGAACCCCACTTTATACCTTCATGGTGGAGCGAGTTCTTCAAAGTTTTCTAGAAAGTCAGAGAAGATTAAAATGGGAAAGAAAAAGATATCGAAGAAAGACTCCCATAAACTCGTAAAGTAGAAAACTGCAAGACCGCATGTAGATCGTGATGCATGTCTACATTGCAAGAAGTCTTGACATTGGAAATGTGTCTGTCCAAAGGTGAAAGGAAAAGCAGGACCCTCAGGTACGCTTTCTATTTGTAATATTATTCACATCTCATTAGCCTTAGATGAAAATAGTGGTTGAATGTTAGGCATCGACAATCCCACTCATATTTGTAACTCCATGTAAGTCAATATGGTTAAAAAAGGCTTAACAGAATGGAGATCCAGCTTAGAGTTGACAATGGCGAGACCTTGGATGTAGAAGCCATAGAAACAGTTGTTTTAGATCTCTCTAGTGGATGTAATTTTTTTTTAAATGATTGTTACTGTGTACCCTCTCTAATTAGACAAATTATACCTTTACCGATATTGGATAAAGTGGGGTATAATGTAAAAAATTAAATATGGTACTTTATGTTTGTATAATAAAGACAACTATTTGGTATGTCAATGTTCTTTATTTAACGGTCATTATTTTTTGTAAACAAATCGAGGTTTACTTAATATAAAGGAAAATAGAAATAAAAGAGCTGAATTAAATAATACTAGATTATGACATATGAGATTGGGCCACATAGATGTTAGACATCTATCGAAATTGGTTAAAGATAGTTTGATTGAAGATCTCACTTTAGTTACTTATCCGATTTGTGAATCATGTCAAGGGAAAATGACAAAGGCCCCATTTCTCGGTGTTGGACACTGTGCTAATGAATTATTGGAGATGGTACACAGTGATATGTGCTAATTTTTCATATCCAATTTGCGAAAAAATTTATGGTCTTCCCTCCTTATGACCGAATCTGTCCAACCCATTTTGCCTATGTTTACTTATGTTTTTGATGAAATTGACAACCCTGAACAACCCTCGAACAAAAACTAAAAATTGCACTGTTTTGCACACCGAAATCACCTTACATGGGCGCACAGCTCACTGTTTTGGTGGCTGTTGTGTACTGATTTTTCTGCCACTATTTTGGATAAAATAACCACACCAAAACACTCCTAAAATATCCACAAAACAACTTATATGTTCCTAAAACTTTTTGCGTATGAACACAACGAACATGAAACATCAACAATTAATTAAAAGTGCGACAATGAGCAGATTTTTCAGATCCAAAGAGTTTTTTTTGCTATGGCTCGTAACCAACAAAGGGAAGTATGAATTTCAATCACAAAAACGAATCCCTAAACACTTTTGAGATTCAAATTATCACATTAAGTTTTATCTTTCTTTGTTTCCTCAATATTTGAGAGAAACCAAAAGACTTAGGGAGGCTAGGGTTAGACAAAAGTGATTAGGGTAAAAAGAAAACACATTTTTCCTTGTTTATATCTAGGGTTTTATTTGTAATCAAAACAAAACAAAACCCTTCCATTTACCCCGCTTCCAAAATTTGGCCATCATGTCATTTTGGGAACCACCAAATATATTTAGAGTTTTAATTAAGACATTAAATGTGTTTCCAAATAAAAGGTTGTAATAACCATATTAATAATGATGTATTAAAATCAAATTTTAAAAAAACATTCATTATCAAAATAATTTATATTAAATTCAAAATAATAATGTAATATTTTCAAACTTTTTAAAAAATAAAATGATTATCTCATAATCATCATAAAAAACTTTATATTAAAAATAATACAAGTTCCAAGTGTGACTATAATTATTAATCACATTAATAATTGTATTTCATGTAAGTTTATAATTAGACTATCCAATTATATTTAATTTGGTACAGTATATCGAGCTAACACGAGGAACAAATAGACCTTCAGTTTCGAACTCTAATAATCCCAAACTATTAATTAAATTTTTGTAATTAAATGTTCTGAATTATTACATTGAAGTTATTCCACTAGAAAACTAAAGCTGCACTCACGTGGCTGTAGATATAAATAAAATAAGCCAAACTAAGTTAGTGTCCACGATATAGTCATTACATACGGATTGACCTTTCACGAGTATCTCATAATTATAGCCAGGTCAAAATATTCGTTATATACCTCTAATTTTATTTACCTTAAGTGTCATTGAATCTCTTGTGAATGATTTATTTATAACTATTTGAATATTAATCTTTCTATTCGTAATAGAAAAACTTGAGCGCTCTAATATTTCAAGTATCGAATTAACCCTTAAGGAAGATGCTCATATACTTCTCACAAGAAGGAATGAACTCCATATCTATGTAAAATATCCCCAGCTACACACCAAACTATGTCCCCAAAGTACGTAGCTATTGGTCGGATTTTGTACACCAACTTCACATTTGTAAATCAAAGGATACAATCTGCCATGAATGAGTTCGTAGTACACTCAAGATTCATATCAATTCATATATGACCATCTAGTAGAATGAAATGAATTTCTTTATTTAATGGATATTATAAGAAATTCATTTATATCTTGGTCCAGTCCTATATGATCACATCATATAAGGTGCCTTCATTCTCGTGTCACCACATGGGCGATCCCGGATTAAGGTCGCCACAAATTTATAGAATGGACCGCAACTATAGATAAACCATAAACAAAGTACTCATTTGGTTTGCTCTCTATGTACTATTTTAGATTACTAACTTCATACTTAAATCCTCTAATGTATGACACTCATACACTAAGCCTGAAGGCACATAAGTAATCAAAGGTAAACTAGACAATTATAATATGCGATTTAAATTAAAACAATTGATAAATGAATAATGCATCTTTATTTCAAACAAACAATTCCGTTTACAAATTAAATGAAGGTCTAGGCCATATATCCCAAAAATCTCCCACTTACACCAGAGCAAATGAGACATGTCACGTAATCCTAGACCTTCTAGGTGACCTTCAAACACTTTAGCTAACAATGTCTTTGTAAATGGATCAGCCAGGTTCTCTACAGTTGAAATCTTCATGACAGATACGTCTCCTCTCTGCACTATCTCCCTGATTAGAGATATTTTCTCTCTATATGCTTTCACCTCTTGTGGTTTCTTGGTTATTTGAAGCTCGACACCGTACCACTATTATCACAATAAAGTATGAGTGATTTATCAATATCTAGAACAACTTCTAGATCTCCCAAGAATTTCCGGAGCCAGACTACTTTCTTAGATACTTTGCAAGCTGCAACATACTCAGCCTCCATGGTAGAGTCAGCAATGCAAGATTGCTTTATGCTCCTCCACACAATGGCCCTACCACCTAATGTAAACACTGATTCATATGTTGATTTTTTAGAATCAACATCCATCTGAAAATCAGAGTCTGTATATCCCATGAGGATCATATCCTCACAAGAATACTCAAGCATATAATTTCTCGTTCTTTTAAGATACTTGAGAATTTATTTCAAAGCCACCCAATGATCTAATCTTGGGTTAGACTGAAACCTACTGACTACTCCCACTGTAAAGTATATGTCCAGTCTCGTGCATAATATAGCATATATGAGACTACCAATTACTGAGATATATGAGATATGTCTAATTTCCTCAACTCTTTAAGGTGTTTTAGGAGACTGTTCATTCAAAAAATGAATTACATCTCGGAAAGGCAAATTGCACAAGGATCTTGTCAATATAGGATGCCTGAGACATAGCTAACAGTCGTCTCTTGCGATCCCAAAGAATCTACATCCCAAGTATATAACTGGTCTCTCCCAAATCTTTCATTTGGAATTGGTTAGCTAGCCTGGATTTCAAGTCCGATAATATTTTTACATCATTCCCAATTGTAGGACACAGGACCTGGGCGACGCCGTTCCTAGGCTCGCGGCACTAGTTGGGAAATACTAAATAATATGGAGTCGCCACCCGGTGTGAACCGGGACAAAGATTTAAGGCCGCACTCACCCCTCGCAAGGGAAGACCTCAAACCGTTGGGTTCGGAATGGTCCCTTACTCATGTCACTTGTAATGAAAGGATTTATGTAATAATTTAATCAGGCTTAAGTAACACTTATTTCTAAGAGTATCATGCTTCTATATTCATGGGTACAAAATAACACTCATACATACATTTCGCATATATCTCATATCTAATAACACATGTCTAAAAAATACCTCAAAGTAACAATGAACATACAACTTCATTCAGCATATCATATTCATGAAAACACAAGCATACGTAGTATCCGCACAAGCATACATGTGAGCACTCTTCCAAGTGATACGTGGAATTATATCCCAAGTACAGACCGCATTACCGTCCATTCGGAATCGGCTACGGAATTTATGTCTGGGTTTCCATCCGATATATCACAAGAAATAATACTCCAAAGTCATCATGGCATAGGCATATGAATCGTAATGCGTTAAATCAAGACCAAGGCAAACGACGCAACCAATGGAATAAACATACTTGAGTACTATCTCATGAACCTATTAACCAAATAACATGCTAACAGCCTAATCATGCTTGAATACAATCCCAAGAACACATAGAATGGGTAAATGCAAGAACACAAATAATACGGTTGGCTATATAGCACAAGAAAGATCAACCAAGAGGCAATTATGCGTGAATACGATAAGACAGACTCAGTTCAGTGTGTTCGCGTTCGTGTGGCGTTCGTAAACGCGTTCGAACGGTAAACAGAAGGTTCGCGTTCGTGTAGCGTCCGAGAACGCGTTCGAACGGAACCAGACCTGATACATTATGAAACTAAGAAGGTGTGTGTGCGTTCGTGTAGTGTTCGTAAACGCGTTCGAACGGTAAACAGATAGTTCGTGTTCGTATGGCGTTTGATAACGCGTTCGAACGGAAAGGAAACAGAATGCTCACGTTCGTATGGCGTTCGTGAACGCGTTCGAACAAAAATAAGACCTGATGCATGACAAGGCAAAATACATGCGCGTTCGAGTTGCGTTTGTAAACGCGTTCGAACGGGAACAAATCTGATGCATGAAATGGGACGCAATACATAAACGACAAAATAAAGGGGCGCAACGAAGTACTGCCGTAAAGGTGGCCTTTTGGGGCTCTTGATCTCTCAAAGAGAGGACCTTTAGACCAACGTACTAAGCCCATGCGCTCGACTGAATCATGCATACATAGAATGAAAAGCAACAATACTAAACATAGTGTGCCCGATTGAACGTATCTTGTATCCAACCGAACACACATCAACCGGCGCGACAAAGTCTCGTGGTAAAGGGCTTTAGCCCCTCCCCATAGGGGATCTCACATTGCACTTACTAAACCCATGCACTCGGTTGAATCATACATACGAAAATAAAGACAATCATATCAAACTAAGTATGTCCGATGAACGTATTTCGCATTCAACCGAACACACATCAATCGGTGCGGCAGAGCATCGTGGTGAAGGATTTTAACCCTCCCCATAGGGGATCTCACATTGCACTTACTAAACCCATGCACTCGGTTGAATCATACATACGAAAATAAAGACAATCATATCAAACTAAGTATGTCCGATGAACGTATTTCGCATTCAACCGAACACACATCAATCGGTGCGGCAGAGCATCGTGGTGAAGGATTTTAACCCTCCAATTAGGGAACCTTTCATCGCACTTACTAAGCCCATGCACTCGATCGTATCATACGGGATTAAATAACATGCCGAATTTAAATGACAAGAATTAAATAAACCAACGCAACTCAAAACAAGAGGAGATGCCGTTTTACTCAAGTGGTACGTGGAGTTGTGTCCCAAGTACAGACCGCACTACCGTCCATTCGGATTCGGCTACGGAATTTATGTCTGGGTTTCCATCCTATATACCACA
The DNA here is from genome assembly GCA_019454045.1 of Zanthoxylum bungeanum. Lineage (NCBI taxonomy): Eukaryota > Viridiplantae > Streptophyta > Magnoliopsida > Sapindales > Rutaceae > Zanthoxylum > Zanthoxylum bungeanum. Next base: position 138,517 of record SKCR01051412.1, read on the forward strand.
AGAGACGACACTCTTCCATTCATCCAATACCCACAACACGCATCATACACACAACAAATGCCACAAATACAGAAAATATAATCAAAGTAAATGACCAGAAATTAAATAAGAATAAGTGTGAAAGATACCCTCAGGTCTAACCTTTTAAATCACCTCTCGGATGTACGGTACACGATCGTCGGAAGGGTGGATGCTCCGCAACTCTCCCGGTTCACTGGTTCACTGTTCTCGTTAGTTGTCTTACTGTCTTGAGTCCGTTTTGCTACTGTTTCCTTGTGGTTTCGCTGCCGTCTCCTCTTTATCTTTTGCTTCTCTTTTTGGGTGTGTTCTTCCTGTACTTTTTCTGTGTGTTTTTTGTGTGAATTAGCTAGCTAGCCTTTAGAAGGTTGGTGAAGGGTTCTTTTTATAGGCAAAGGGTTAGGCTTGACAAGGAAAGGGATTTGTGTATTTAAAAAGGGATTTGATTTGGTTTGGTTTGGCTTAGGAATACAATTTAAGTTAGGAATAATATATTGGTTGATTGATTTTAACTTGGTATGATTATATTTGATTGGTTTAGATTGGGTATTTAGTTTGTTGATTGATTTTAATTAGGCATGCAATTTCTTTAATTTGTGTAAGTATTTTATTTAATTTGGTATGTGATTTTTAGATTTGTTTTGATTTCACCATGTGTTAAATATGTGTTTTAAGTGGGTTTGGGCGTGTGGGCCAAGGTTTGGGCGAATTGGGCTTAATGTGAGGCTAGCAGCAAAACCAGAATTACCGACACCGTTCGAACGCATCATCGAACGCAGCACGAATGCCCGTAATCTGTTTGACGTTCGAACGTATACACGAACGTAGCACCAACGAAAACAGTGAACCTTGTTTATTCTGAATTCCCCTTCCGATGTCCGTTTCCCGTGACCTCCGTGACTTAAAAGGTAGTGTCTCCAAAATGAGACTCATCATAGGGACTTATGTGTAAAAATGCAGTGCCTACACCAATGAATAAAATATCAATGACGTACAAAACGAGAAAAACTAATTTACCATCAATGGTGCATTTGTATACACAAGGCTCATCGACGTTCTGCTCAAAATCATAAGACTTGATCGTGGTGTAAAATCTTATGTTCTAAGATCGAGATGTCTATTTGGGTCCATAGAAGGACCTTCGAAACTTGTAAACCTTTTACTCTTGACCTTAGGCTATGAACCCCTCTCGTTGTACCATATAGATACACTCACCGAGACTATCATTCAAGAACGTAGTCTTGACGTCCATTTGTGAAATCTCATAGTCATAATATGCAGTAATGGAAAGAAGAGTACAAATGGATTTGAGCATGGCTATTAGTGAGAAAGTCTCCTCATAATCGACTCCATCTTTATAGGTATAACCATTGTCCATTAGCCTAGCTTTGAAGGTCTGTACCTTTCAATCTGCTCCACTCTTTCTTTAGTAGATCCACTTGCAATCTATGGGTTTTACCCCATCAGGTTGGTCTACAAGTTCCCAGACTGAGTTGGAGTACATCGACTCTATCTCGAGGTTCATGACTTTAAGCCATTCCTTTTTATCATAATCATCCATTTCACTACGATAAGTCAATTGATAGTCTACACCATCAATCGAAGTGACAACTTGTGCCTCTCTAACTCTTAAATAGCGATCCGGTTGTTGTACACCCTCCTACTATGTCTAGGTGGTAGATCATTTTGATATACTTGCATCTGACGCTCAGATGTTAAAGGTTCTATGATTTTATCAACTGTTGTTGATGATGTCACGCTAGTCGAACCACTAAGTAACTCATCAGGTACCACTTTACTTTGAGGTTTGAACTCTCTCATATAGTCTTCCTCAAGCAATTAGCATTTGTCAATATAAACACTTTTTTATCTTTCAGACTTTAGAAAAACCCACCCATAGTCTCCTTATGATAGCCTACAAATAGGCACATTTGAGAACGTAGCTCCAATTTTGTAGTCTTATTCTTCAGCACATGTGCTAGACACCCTCATATGCAGAAATGTCATAAACTAGTTTTACGACCACTCCACAACTCTAAGCGAATCTTAGGAACATACTTAAATCGAAAAACTTTAAGGATATGCATGGTTGTTTGTAATGAATATCCCCTGAATGAACTAGGCAGTGAACTGTAACTAAACATAGATCTTATCATGTCTAGTAAGGTCCAATTTATTCTTTCTGCAACACCATTCTACCGTGGTGTTCCGGGTGCTGTGAGCTAAGATACTATCTCATGCTCAACCAAGAATTCCTTAAATCATTATCAAGATATTATCCTCCACGATCTGATCAAAGAGTTTTAATTATTTTACCTAATTAGTTCTCAACCTCGGCACGATACTCTTTGAACTTTTCAAAGGTATCTAACTTATATTGCATTAGATAAACGTACCCATATTTTGAATAATCATCAATGAATGTGACGAAGTATTCATAACCACCTCTGGTTTTTATATTCATCGGTCTGCAAACGTCCAAATGTACTAACTTAAGTGGTTCACTGTCTCTTATAACTTTTCTAGTAAAAGGTCTACTGGCCATCTTTCCTTCTAGATAAGATTCACATACTGGTAAAGTACCAATCTTTAACTAGTTTAAAACTCCATTTTTTTTTATCAAACTATCTATCTGATCAAGGCTAATATGACCAAGTCTAAGATGCCATAGATATATGTCATCGTGAGAAATATTTTATCGTTTTGTTTAGGTTTTTCAACCTTAAATATTTCAGTGTTGAGCAGTGAACTATGTGTTAACGGTCTTAACACGTATAAGTTGTTCTTCGAGTTTCCTATGCATATAGTTAATCCATTTATAGTAATAATAACTGAATTTTTATTAAACAAAATTGAAAGACCATCATCCAAAAGTTTAGAAATAAAAATCAAATTCCTGTGAAAATCAGGAATAAACAACACATTGTTCAAATTTAAACAACTATTATTTAAAAAAATTCAAATTAGAAACTCTCATTGTTGTATCTGAATCGACATCCCCTGTCCCGACCTTCATGGTATAGTCTAATTCCGCAAGATCCCTCCATGAGTCCAGTAGATGCAAAGACTTACAAACGTGGTTAGTGGCTCCAGAATCAACAATCCATGCGGATTTATCATCCTCCACTAATAAAGACTCAATAATAAGTAAATCATAATTACATATTGTTTTTTCTCCTTAAGCTCTGCAAGGTATTTCAAACAATTCATTTCCAATATGGATCATTATTACAATGGAAACACTTTCCTTTGGGCTTAGCGTCCTTGGAGCATTTCTTTAAAACTCCATTTTTAACAATCTATCTATCTGATCAAGGCTAATATGACCAAGTCTAAGATGCCACATATATGTGTCATCGTGAGAAATCTTTTTCCATTTTGTTTTAGGTTTTTCAATCTTAAATATTTCAATGTTAAGCAGTGAACTATATGCTAACGGTCTTAACACATATACGTTGTTCTTCGAGTTTCCTATGCATATAGTTAATTCATTTCTAGCAATAATAACTGAATTATTATTAAATGAAATTGAAAGACCACCATCTAAAAGTTTAGAAATAAAAATCAAATTCATGTGAAACAAAAGGAAATCAAAGCCCCAAATTATTGGGATATATGTCATAGAGCTTCATGTAATGTAAACGAAATTATTTGTTATAGAATAAAAGATGCAGGTTCATTTATCAAATTGTTTTGATTTAAATCTCATATTATAAATTATCGTGTTTATCCTTGATTACTTATGTCCCTCTGGACTTTATGTATGAGTGTCAAACACAAGAGGATTTGAGTATGAAGTTAGTAATCTAAAATAGTCCATATAGAGCAAACCAATTGGGTACTTGTTTATGGTTTATCTATAACTGCAGTCCATTCTATAATTGTATGGCGACCTTGATCCGGGATCGTCCATGTGGCGACATGAGAATGAAGGCACCTTATATGATGGATCATATAGGACTGGACCCGGATATAAATAAATTTCTTATAATATCTGTTAAATAAATAAATTCATTTGAATCTACTAGATATCATATATGGATTGATATGAATCTTGAGTGTAATACGAACTCATGCATGGCAGGGCATGTTCTTCGATTTACAAAGGTGAGGTTGGTGTAGAAATCCCGACCAATAGCTACGTACTTTAGGGACATGGTTTGTTGTGTAGTTGGGGATGTTTTACATAGATATGGAGTTCACTTCTTCTTGCGAGAAGTATAGGAGTATCTACTGGTAAATTATGACCCATATCATCACTATTTGTAAAAGACATGGTGTTTTTGTACAAATTAACTATGTGACAAAGGAAATTGCTCTTTTATCATTTTGGAATTGGATTACTTGGATATATAAATGATAAAAGTCTATATGATTAGTACCAGATTAATAAGATATGAGACAATATTAATCCACGAAAGGTTTAATCATTAAATATCCCTAGTCGTAGTATTATCGAGACTGGACATTGATAATACGGAATAAGCTAGTATTACACTTATGAACGTTATGTAAGCTTAACGACATAGTTCTCATATATTTAAGTATTGGATACTTATGCAAGTGTGATATGAGGTTCTGTTAGCCGTTGGATCGGGAACAGCTTCACTCTGGATAGACCCCTCAGAATCCCATTGGTAGTATGACTATGTGTCTATGGGAATCCGAATCAGGGTAGTGTATGTGGTCTTAACCTGAGACTTGCATCGCTAATACTTGCGACAACCAATACGCTTTGGTTTTGGTCGTCTGGGGCTTTAACAGGTTCTGTGTACGCCTCTTCTGGGTTTACTGAGAATCGTAGTGTATTGGGTGTGATGTCAAGATGGAAATATCACTTCAGTCATATGGAGAAGATGATCACGTAGGGATACATAACTAGTACTCTTATATGCTGCAGCTATCAGGATAATATGATTATCCGATTACAGAGACTAGTTGCTGATGATCCGATATATGCTTCGTACTGGGCAGACACAATTCCAGCCCTAGGCCTAGTATGTGACATCCGATACTGGATCGTATTACACAATACATAGTATACTATGCCTGATACAGATTATATATATTCCATGTTGAATATATTTCTGGAGAATTGGGTAGGCATGATGCTTTGCTAGAATCCAACCATGTCTTGTAAATAGGTGAGAACGTGGTACGAGGTACGCACGTGTCGGATAGTTCGACAGCCGTATTTACTGCCAACATATCCAGGGATCTCTTGGGTCGCTTCCCAAAGATTCACTGATGATATTTGACTCGAACAGAATTAATCTAGGATTAATTATGAGGGAGAAAATTAATCTGAGATTAATTACGGCAAGAATTAATCTGGGATTAATTATCAAAGAGAAAAATTAATCTGGGATTAATTGCGTCAAGAATTAATCTGGGATTAATTCGACTGGAAGAAAGAACGCGATTAATTTGGAATTAATCGGCAAAATAAATTTAATAGTTAAATTGGATTTTTCTATTTAATTTATTTATTTGGGCTAAAATAATATATTAAATATATTAATTGAAATTGGATTTCAACACGGAATTAAAATTGGATTTTAATTCAAGCGAATGAATTATTTTGGAATTAATTCGTAAGCGACTTTCGTAATAATTTTGCTAGGTATTATTATTTAATTAAATTGGATTTAATTACGTCGCGACGGAAAATTTGTTTAGTCGGATTAAACGAACCGGGCCCAAAGTGTGTTGTGCAAGCCAACTTGAATTTTGAATTCAAAGTGGTGGGATCCACTAACTTACATCAACTTGTCATAAGTGTGATGGAAGTTGTTGGATGTATTTATTACAACTTTTACACACAACACACACACTTTTAAAAAGTCAACAAATGAATCTAGTTTGGAACTATTCATCCATCTTATTTCTCTCCAAAAACCGTGAATGCCTTTCTCCCTTTGGAAAATTTTGTTTCAATTTTCCATCAAAGCTAGCACTTTGTGAGTTGATTTAAGGTGATAGGGAAACTCACCGTTGAGTTTGGGATTCAAATCTAAGCTTGGAGCTTCCATTTTCAAAGAAAAGTTTTGAACTTCTTATCCAAATCAATGTAAGTTTTTCCGCAACTCACTTGATTATTCACACACGAATCACGCTTAGAGATCCTTGGCATGTCTATGACACTAAAAATGGTATCAAAAGCCATCCTAAGCTTGATTTGAAATCTAGGGTTTATGGACTTTGATTTGGGGATTTGGCTTGTAGTATATATTTTTCTAAATTGATTGTTTGGTTATGCTTAGATTATGATAACTTAGAGTTATGCATGATTGGATTTGTGAAAAATTGATTGGATAAAAAATCCCTATTTCCTTTAGCTTGGCCGAATATGAACCTTAATGTGCATATGGTGATTTTTTCATATTTGACAATTGGATATGTTAAATGCATGAAATGAATATTGATTGTTGATTTAATTGGATTGAAATCAAAATTGGGTATTATTTCTTGCAATTTCTGTGACATATAGCATGTTGGAATGAGTTGATTTTGCTTCAATTTGTGTTGGACATGAATTGGATGATTAAAGCATGATTAATTAGTTTAAATGATGTTTTGGAAATATTGGATTAATTAATTAATTATGGTGATTGCACTTTAATTAGATTAATATGTAATTTGGAATAATATGTTAATTTAATTTGTTGTATTTGGGCTTAATGGGCTTGGTTGGGACAATCATGGTTTTGGACAATTGGATTGGATTCAATTGGGCCTAAAACCATTTCCATAAAGTCCAAATATGACTTTTGGGCCTTTAAATAATTTAATTGGGCCTAAATTAATTTTTGGCATAGGGTGATTCCTATTTGGGCCTTGACATCTTGGGTTGGATCCATAATGGCCAAAGCCCATGCCTAAAGAATTAATTGAAAGCCCATTGGACTTTAATTGAATAGTATTGGATGCTAATTGGGCCTTTGAGACCCATTTAGATTGGATTTGGAATCCAAGTATAAAAGGCACTATTATAAGTGTAATTATTTAATTTGGAATTAAATATGAATTAGTATTGGATACAATTTAAATTGGATTTAAAATTGTAGTTCGATATAATTCAAGAATACGTACTTTGAGTATTTATTCTTAAACGGGTTGGACTTGCGCAAATCAAATCGTTGTTTGAACATTGGATGGTCATTAATTAAAGATTAATTAATTGGATTAGATTTATTGAACAACATGCTTTGTGTGAATACTTGGATGTATTTGTATGAATAATGTATATCGGATGGATATTAGTCGGATGGGGGCAATTTTGGAAATTGTTGTAAGTATGGTACTTATTTATTAAATTGAACCTGCGTGTCCAGCCTTTCACCTCCTTATCTCTTTGTATTTCTCTTCTCACCAATTCCCCTCATTGCAAATGAGGTTTCTTTAATGTATTATGTAATTGGGTAGAAGTATGTAAAGTGCTAGCGGGAGAGAGGAAAGAGAGTGATTTGTTCTAGGAACAAATTGTATTATATATCCATCCGCATATCATTATTAATTTATTCGCGGCTTATTATTCTTTTAGAATGCATGCTTAGGGTGTATGATGAGACCTAATCAAAGATAATAAATTGGTTGCTAATTTACGCGAAAAACCCTCATTAAATATTAAGCGTTTTCCTTCCATTGAGTGGTTCTTTCTCAAGATCCAAGATTGGCATTGGTTTGTTGGCCAAAGTCAAGATCATTGTCCATCGCGGATGTGTTTGAACCACGAAGGCTTTGTTATATATCGCATGTCTTGGGCAGTTGTGACTTGTTGGCCAAAGTCAAGGTCACTTCTGTACATCGACGTGGATTATGAAGCTTTCCCACTATCAATGGGTCTTGCTTAACTGGAATCATTAAGCTTGTTGAGCCAAAGCCAAGGCTTAGTTGATTCAGAGGAATAGGTTAGGAAATATATATTGGATATATATCTCAGACTTGGAGGTCCACCTACCGGATCTAGGATTTGGATGAGATCCAATTGATCTTAGAGATCTATCTAGTTAAGTTTCATACAGCTTGTTGGCCAAAGTCAAGGTTGTGTGTTATTTAACGGGATCCTAGCCCACTAGGAAATTGGGTTTCCCGAGTACTCAACATAGGGTTAGAGGCTCGCCGAAAAATAGTGGGAGGCTAGTATTAAATTTGTAATTTTGTTTAATACTTGCTTAAACGCGCTCTTTTAATTTTATTTATCGTCGTTATAAATATATTAGTTGGACTAATATTTGTTTTATTGCTTTCTTAGAACAGTTAGACTGTACAAGACACTACTCCATTTGTAGTTGGTTATATAGTCGGATTATAGTAACCATTACATTTTGAGTGTACCCAATATCGTTGATTGAATAGTTGGACTATTGCAATCAAGATGGCTGAAAAGATTAGCGTTAGAGACATCGTCATGGGCGATAATGTCTTTAGCGGCTCCAATTTTCCAGATTGGGAGATGAATCTCAGGATAGTCCTGGGAGCCGAGAAGTTACTATATGTCATAGAGAAACCTCTCGGGCCTGATCCCGAAGTTGAGTAAATAATAGAGCATGAGCTTTGGAAGACTCATCGTGATGATAACTTTAGTGCTCAATCCGCCATGTTTGCCGCAATGACTCATAAGTTTCATCGTTAGAACGAATGATTAGATCCTTATAGTATGATGTTGAAATTGAAGGATCTTCATAGATCTAATCTTAGATCACATAAGCATGAGTTGCGAAAGAAGCTCTTTCGCTCGCGTATGTCAGATGGTACATCTATCGAGCACTATGTGTCACAGATGATTACTGACATCGAACAGCTAGGTCAGCTGGGCATAACATTCGAGGCTGAGACTTCCATAGATTTGATCTTACAGTCTCTGCCCGAGTGCTGGGGCGGGTTCGTCATGAACTACAATATGATGAACCAAGAAAATACTCTTGGAGAGTTAATGGCGGTGTTAAAAGAAGCAGAGCCAGAGCTTCTAAAGGGCAAGAAGTGTGAGGCGCACCTTACTTCGACATCCCAGATGTCCAAGGCTTGGCCGAAGGCTTCTGGGGGTGTGAAGAAAAGGAAGAAAAAGGGCAAGGCTAAATCATCACAGTCTTCTGGGAAGACTGAGGACATATCCCAAGACGTCTGCCTACATTGTGGTAAACGGGGTCACTGGAAGCGTGAATGCCATGAGTATAAGGCGGAGTTGAAGGAAGTGAAGACGGGCAAGGCTTCGGCTTAAGTTATGTTTGTTATAAACATGTTCACTACTGGTTTTAAAAATTGGATTTTTTATTATGGATGTGGTACTCACATATGTACTGGTGTGCATGATCTGCTGATTAGCAGGATACTGGCTTCAGATGAGATAGACCTAGGAGTCGAAAATGGGACGGGAGTCACTGTTTTGGCCGTTGGGACCTATGTTTTGTATATGCCATTAGGGTATGTAATTACATTAGGTGACTGTTATTTTGTACCTAGTTTGACTAGGAACATTATCTTTGTATTTTGTTTAACCCGTTGCGGGTGTACCTTTGTATTCTGGATCACTAGGTGTTTTTTATATAAAGATAACATTTTGTTATGTACAGCAGATGTTAATAATAGTCTTTATATCTTGAATATAAATGAATCTCAAATATATAACATGACAAATAAAAGGCTCAAACTAAGTAACACGAATGAGACTTATCTGTGGCATTGTCGTCTGGGACACATTTACAAGACTCGTATATCCACGCTTTCGAAGAGTGGATACTTGGACGGATTTGATCCTAATTCATATGATGTCTGCGAATCTTGTTCATTAGGCAAAGTGCCAAAAAACACCTTTTAGCGGTAAGGGTGTACGTGCCATCGAACTGTTAACCCTCGTTCATAGTGACATATGTGGGTCCATGTCTAGCTAGGCTAGAGGTGGTTATGAATACTTCGTAACCTTTACGGATGTTGCATCGCGTTATGGTTATAAGTGTCTTATGAGACACAAGTCGGAAACTTTTGAGAAATTCAAAGAGTTTCGACACGAAGTAGAAAAACAGACCGGCAAAAGTATTAAAACATTACGGTTGGACCATGATGGAGAATGATGAATACTAAAAAGTTCATATTTATTAGACGATAAGTTAATCATTTTACACTTATAGTTTCACTAATCCCCTTAAATTGACACATTTGTGTAAATATTTTAAAGTTATGCTTTGAGTGCTTTTACTGTGTTATTTTATGTTTTTGTCAGGAAAAATACTAATCGGAAGCTCGACGGGACAAATCAGACGTGAAAAAATATTCTGCAAGCACGTCGTAAAATCGACAAGCATGTCATAAAATTTGCAAGCACGTCGTAAAATCGGCAAGCACGTCGTAAAATCGGCAAGCATGTCGTAAAATCTGCAAGCATGTCATGACATGTGGAACCTTTACGTCGCGACATGTGTCCCCAACGTGGTTTCACAATTCTTTGACACGTGTCCCCAACGTGGCTTCACCATTCTTTGACACGTGTCCACAACATGCATTCGCTGGTCTGGGCGGCGAATTTGCCTATAAAAAGGAGCGTCCGACATTAGAAATTTTCATACTTTCTTTCCTGATTCCTCTGTAATTCTTGGAGAGAGAGTGTCTTGTTTGTTTATTTACTTAAAGCTTTTTGTAATGTCTTTTTCTTTCAATAATAAAAGTACGAATATGTTTTATTACAAAATGAGTAGCTAATTTCTTTTCTACTGGAGTAAGGGTGAAGCTTTTATAATGAGAACATAGATTAAACTCGCTTTTATTATAATAAATAAATTGAAATCTAATGATTAAAACTTGATTTAAATCTAGATTAATTATTGACAATCTTTATACCGCCTTTATGGCTGGTTTTATTTGTCTACTGCCTTTATGGCTGGTTTTATCTTTATACCGCCTTTATGGCTGGTTTTATCTGTCTACCGCCTTTATGGCGGGTTTTATATTTATACCGCCTTTATTATCTGTCTACCGCCTTTATGGCGGGTTTTATCTTTATACCGCCTTTATGGCTGGTTTATCTCTCTAACGCCTATATGGCTGGTTTTATACGATTTTGGCATAATTAAGTACCTTGGTAGGACTTGTTATAGACAAACGGTATCACCGCCTTTATGGCTGGTTTTATATTTTTGGCAAGCTTAGTACCTTGGTCGGACTAATCATTGACAGAAATGACTACCGCTTTTATGGCTGTTTTTTTTATTGGCATAATTAATTCCTGTAATAAATTGAGTAAAAATGATAATTTATAAATTATGATAAAGTGAGATTTCTAAATGTTTAAAAGACTAAAAGTGGATCCCATAACTCCAGCATTTCCTTCTATTATTGTATTCCAACCTAAAATCCTCCAACTACTTCAACAAAGCAAACTTTTCTTTTCCGCATTGTTCAATATTCTACTTTGCTAAATCTCTTCTCTGTGGATCGACCTCGGACTCACCGGGTTATTTATTACTTCGACACTCTTATACTTGGGAGTAAAATACCACTTTTCGAGCGTGTCAAGTTTTTGGCGCCGTTGCCGGGGAAGTATTATTTAGTAGATAGAATATTTATTTCTTCTTTCTCTACTTTTCTTTTCTTTATTTTATTTCGTATTTTCTTATTTAATTTCTACATCTTATTTTTCTTTATTTTCTCTTGTTTTTATGCAGAGTCCTGATTAATCCTTGATGAACCCTGAACCCAGAAATCCCACATATAGAGAGACCTTGTTCTTAAATTTTCTTGGTTACCGGAAACAGAAAAATCAACTTAAAAGGTGTTTGATGTTCATAAAAGAATTTTTTGAACCATCCCCACGAAAAGATGCTCTCATAAAACTTCACGAAAACATAATTCAAGACATTGAGAAAAATGAGCGAGAGATTCAATTGAGATCAGAATTAACAAGGGTTAGAGGACGTTTTTAGATCTAAATCACTGCATTTGTATTTTCCTTAATTTGTTCTTTTCATTTTTTTAGTTTAATTTCATTTTCAAGTTTTGTATTTGCAATTTCATATTTTTACATATAGTTTTTTTTAAGTTGCATGAAACACTGGTCTCGAACATCTAGTGGCAGATTAAAAAGAGAGTCCTCATCACCTTCATTGTTAGTCAGAATGGCTGAAAACCAAATTGAAAATCCACCTGCCCAAGTTGAAAACCCAGTTAATCAGGAAGAAAACGAGTCTCAGCATGGAGATCCTAATCACTATAGGACACTCAGACAATTCATGAATCCCACTAGGTTAGGATCACCATCTTGTATTGTTTTTCCTCTAGAAGCATCACATTTCAATTTTAAATCAAGTGTCATCAATCTTTTACCCACATTCCATGGTCTAGAATCAGAAAACCCTTATCAGCACCTAAGAGAGTTCGAAGAATTATGTAACACTTGCACAGACCAAAATTGTAGCATAAATATAATTCGGTTAAAGTTTTTTCCATTTTATTTAAAGGATAAAGCTAAAATTTGGCTACAAAATCTTAGGTCAGGATCTATTAGAACATGGGATGATTTACAAGAGCAGTTTCTTAAAAAGTTCTTTCCCCCTCATAGGACAAATTCCTTTAAGAGAAGAATCACAACATTCACACAAGATTCGGGTAAAACACTTTACCAATGTTGGGAGAGGTATAAAGAGATGTTAAATATTTGTCCACATCACGGGTTTGAAACATGGAGTTTAGTTGCCCAATTCTACAAGGGTTTAACACCTCAAGGTAGACAAGTAGTGGAGATGATGTGCAATAGTGAGTTTAGGGACAAAGATCCCGAAGATGCACTAGATTACCTAGAGCACATAGCAGAAAATACACAACAATGGGATACAATTGGTACATATGAGTCATCTGTTAAAACACAGCCATCTGGTAGAGGTATGTTTAACCTTAGGGAAGACCATGACCTTGCTGCAAAGTATGCATTTTTGTCTAAAAAAATTGAGGCGTTAGAAACAGGGAAAAAATATCATATCAAGTCAGTTCAGGAAATCATATGTCAAATTTGTAGTTCAAATGAACATGTCACATAAGTTTGCCCGTCCATACCAGCCCTGAAAGATTGTCTCCATGACCAAGTCAGTTCCATAAACACATTCAATAGACCAAATCCAAACCTATACTCACAGACCTATAACCCTGGTTGGAGAAACCATCCAAATTTCAATTGGAGGAATGATAACCAAGCACAACCTTCACACCAACCTCCCCAGTTTCACCAGAATTTCCGAAACTCCCAAAATTATGCACCATATATCCCACCACCTAAGAAAACCATTGAAGATAACTTGAGTGCGTTCATGGAAAAACAAGAAACCATCAATAACCAAAATGCACAAATGATGAATGATTTGAAAGAAAATTTTGATAAAATCACATCTGCTTGGGCCATTAAAGAGAAAGGTAAGTTTCCCGCACAACCTCAGTCAAATCTCAAAAGCCATCAAAACCCTCATGAGGATAGTTCTGGAAGTCAACACTTAGACCAAGTCAAATCTATTATTACTCTTCGTAGTGGTAAGACCATCCACAGACCTATTCTTGAACCTCGTGAAACTGAGGAAAAATCAGAATCAGAGGGTAAGGAAGGGGTTGATGAACCATTACCCGTCGTTGATAATAATAATTTTTCTCATACACCTCCATTTCCTCAGGCATTAAAAACAAAGAAATTGAACCATTCCCTAGAGATTTATGAAATATTCAAACATGTAAAGGTCAATATCCCTTTGTTAGATGCCATTCAACAGATACCATCTTATGCCAAATTTCTGAAAGATATGTGCACCGTTAAAAGAAAACGCCAGGTAAGAAAGAAAGCTTTTCTAGCTGAACAGGTAAGTTCCATTCTCTCAACTAATAATGCATTAAAATACAAAGACCCTGGTTGTCCAACTATTTCTTGTATTATTGGAAATCAAAACATTGAACATGCTTTGCTTGATATTGGAGCTAGTGTAAATTTACTACCATTTTCGGTTTACCAGCAACTTAATATCGGTGAGATGAAACCAACCTCAACTACCCTTTTACTTGCCGATAGATCAGTTAAGGTACCAAAAGGAATTGTGGAAGATGTGTTATTGCAAATCGATAAATTCATATATCCTGTGGATTTTATTGTTTTAGAAACACAACATGTGGCAGAGAGTTATAAGCCAATCCCTATAATACTTGGTCGACCATTTTTAGCAACAGCTAACGTTTTAATAAATTTCAGGAATGAAATCATGAATCTTTCTTTTGGCAACATGACATTAGAGTTAAATATTTTTAACATGTGCAAACAGCCATATGATGAAGATAATGATAACGAAAGTGCAGAATCAATTGAACCTATTGTGGATGAGCATATTCAGGGGAGTTTATCTGATCCCATGAAATTTTTTACTGCTAATTATGTTGAGTCAAGTGCACAAACTGATTCGGATATTACTAATGATTTTTTACTTGACTCTATTCAGGTATTGGAAGACGATGAAGAACTGGGAACACTGGAAGAAGAAAAACATGAAGAAGCACCCAATTTGGAGTTAAAAGCTTTGCCAGAAGGACTGAAATATGCATTTCTAGAAGATAATCAAACTTACCCTGTGGTAATTTCTTCTTCTCTCACAAGCGATCAAGAAGGTAAACTTTTAAATGTGTTGAAAGAACATAAACTGGCAATTGGATGGACTTTAAAAGACATAAAAGGTATTAATCCATCAATTTGCACACATCGAATACATCTAGAAGATAATGCTAGGACATATCGTCAACCCCAAAGAAGATTAAACCCTCACATGAAAGAAGTAGTAAAAACTGAGGTCCTTAAACTTCTTGATGCATGCATTATCTATCCTATTTCTGATAGTAAGTGGGTAAGTCCTACACAGGTTGTACCTAAAAAGTCTGGAATCACTGTTGTAAAAAATGATAAAGGGGAATTAATCCCAACTCGCATTTCATCTAGTTGGCGTATGTGCATTGATTATAGAAAATTAAATGACGCAACTAGAAAATATCATTTCACTTTGCCATTTCTTGACCAAATTTTAGAAAGAGTAGCTAGACACCCTTATTATTTTTTTCTTGATGGTTACTCAGGTTATTATCAAATTCCCATTGCTTTAGAAGACCAGGAAAAGACCACATTGACATGCCCATTTGGAACATTTGCATTTAGAAAAATGCCCTTTGGACTCTGTAATGCACCTGCAACATTCCAACGATGCATGTTGAGCATATTTAGTGACATGGTTGAACACTTTTTAGAGGTCTTTATGAATGATATAACTATCTTTGGAAATTCATTTGATAATTGCTTGACTAATCTGGAAAATATTTTGAAAAGATATAAAGAAAAAGGACTTGTGTTAAATTGGGAAAAATGCCATTTCATGACTGATTCAGGAAGTTTTTTAGGACACGTTGTGTCGTCTAAAGGTATTGAGGTTGACAAAGCAAAAATAGAGGTCATTTCTAAATTACCATCACCAAAAATAGTCAGGGACATTCGTTCTTTTTTAGGACATGCAGGATTTTATAGGAGGTTCATTAAAGACTTCAGTACCATATCCAGACCCTTATGTAACCTCATATTAAAAGATGCAACATTTGAATGGACAGAAGAATGTCAAAAATCATTCCAAAAAATTATCAGTCTTTTGACTTCTGCTCTTATTATGCAATCCCCTGATTGGTCCTTGCCCTTTGAGCTAATGTGTGATGCTAGTGATTATGCAGTTAGTGCAGTTCTAGGGCAGAGAAAGGAAGGTAAACCACATGTGATATATTACGCTAGTAGAACATTAAATAGTGCACAAATGAATTACACTACCACAGAAAAAGAACTACTTCCTGTAATATTTGCATTGGATAAATTTCGATCATATTTAATCAGTTCTTCAACTGTTGTTTACACTGATCATGCCACTGTTAGATATTTGATGTCTAAACAGGATGCCAAGCCAAGATTAATACGGTGGATTTTGTTGCTTCAAGAATTCAATATCACAATCAAAGATAAAAATGGGCAGAGAACGTGGTTGCAGATCACTTATCGAGACTCACAAACGAGTCACTAATCGATACTACTCCTATCAATGACTCTTTCCCCGATGAATTTTTATTTTCAGTAAATATAATGCCTTGGTATGCTAATATTGTCAATTTTCTTACGACAGGAAAGATACCCCCAGACTGGAGCCAACAAGATAAGAGGAAATTTTTGACCGAAGTCAAAAGATTCTACTGGGATGATCCTTATCTGTTTAAATGCTGCCCTGATCAGATTTTCAGACGATGCATACCTGACAGTGAGATAAGTGGTGTTATTCAATTTTGTCATTCAGAATTTGTGGAGGTCATTTCTCATCTAAGAAAACCACTGTAAAAATCTTGCAGTGTGGATTTTATTGGCCCACCATTTTTAAAGATACATACACTTTCTGCAAAACTTGCGAAAATTGTCAAAAGTTGGGATCTATTTCAAAAAGAAACATGATGCCTTTAAATCCCATCCTTGTCATCGAAATCTTTGATTGTTGGGGGATAGTTTTTATGGGCCCATTTCCACCATCCTTTGTATTTTTATATATTTTAGTTGTAGTCGATTATGTTTCAAAATGGGTCGAGGTAATTCCTTGTCAGAACAATAATCACAGAACTGTGATCAAATTTTTTAAAAGAAAAATTGTTGACTCGATTTTGAATTCCTCGGGCCATAATAAGTGATGGAGGTAAACACTTTTGTAATAGACCTTTTGAATCCTAATGAAAAAGTATGGAGTCACACAAAAAATTTCCACTCTTATCATCCTCAGACAAATGGACAAGTAGAATTAACAAATAGGGAAATAAACAAATTCTAGAAAAAAACATGTTAAGCCAAATCGTAAAGATTGGTCTCTTCGACTAACTGATGCACTCTGGCATATCGAACAGCTTTCAAAACATCTTTGGGTATGTCTCCCTATCATCTAGTTTATGGAAAACCTTTTCATTTGCCTGCAGAACTTGAGCATAAAGCATTTTGGGCTATTAAAGCATTTAATTCAAACCTTGAAAATGCTGGTCATGAATGTAAATTGCAACTAAATGAAATTGAAGAGTTAAGGAATGATTCATGTGAAAATACGAAAATTCTTAAGCCAAAACTAAAGTCTTTCATGATAGTCGAATTTCACGAAAAATATTTGAAGTTGGTCAAAAGGTTTTTGCTTTATAATCTTCGTCTTTTTTATTTCCTGGAAAGTTAAAATCCAAATGGAGTGGCCCATTTATTGTGTGAACACACGTTTACCCATACGGGGCTATTAACATTGAGAATCCTAGGGACGGTGATGTATTTAAAGTAAATGGACAGCGTCTGAACCCTTTTTGGAGTACTCAAAATTTCAAGAAACTTTTTCCTGTCAGACCCAATATACCTTGATTGATGTAGTTTCTTTCATGTTATGTTTAATATTTCTATAATTTCCATTGTTCTTAGTTTTATAGTGTTCTTGTTATTTTATTTTATCTCACACCCCGGTAAAGCAGCAGATAACGGTACTCCGTGACTCAAGTCGGTTATTTCTGTTTCCTAAAAACACTGATACCCTACAAACTAAGGCATGGAAGAAACTCTCGTAACACTCCATAAATATTTTCCTGCACTTCCCCGAAATGCTCTGATTAAAATTTACAAAGCCCGCACAGAAAGATTGAGAATTCTTATGATTCATGGTATTCCTAATGATATTCGTTGGGTAATCGAAGCAAGGATTTGTTTGGCAGGTGAGTCACATGACTCCTTCATTCCTTACATGTCTGGTTTAGGGAAAAGCACATATTCTAAAAAACGAAGAGCTAAACAAATGGGTGTTTGTTATAAATGTGCACGATGTACGTGCAACACTCGTTGTTGTTCTTTAGGAATGGTGTGTGATAATCGTGAGGATAAAATACAATTCATTAGGGATGGACTGAGTAAGGAGCCTTTTGATGATATATCATTGACTCTTGAGACACATCCTAGTGGATATGTTCATCGTGAAATTCTCAGATTACGTACACAATTTCATAAAGAAAGACAATCATACAGTCTCGGAATCTGACTTAAAAAGACCCTGTTTTGCCAATTTGTAAGAAAATTGGATGGAAGCCTATCCCCGACCCATAGAGGGCGTTCAAGCCGTTACTGGACGTAAACCAGAGGAAAATGTGAGCCACAATCACAACTACCAGTATATATTATTACATTGATTTTCTTTACTTTAAATTATTATTTTCCTTTACTTTTGCCGACAGTATCTAACATTTTTTGTTCACGATCTATTTTTCTGATAGATTGTCATTTTGCAGATATTAGTGCATTTCTCACTCACCCTTTTCAGGATCTATAAATTCATCTCGTCATTTCCATTTACTCAACACATCTAGCTAAGAGAGGCAGCACAAATGTAGACAACTTCAAAACGACGATTCACTAATATCTGTGTATTTTTTGGAACTAGCTCGGAACTAAACCAAAATTTATTGAGGGAGCACGAGAATTGGGTCGAGTTATGGTAAATAGAAATATGCACTTAGTATATGGCGGTGGCAATCTTGGATTGATGGGTGTATTTCAACAGCTGTACAAGAAGGTGGAAGTCAAGTTTTGGGGATCATCCCAAAACCTTTAACAGAAAGCCACATCATCGGAAAATCAAATGAGAAGAATGTATTGTCCCAGGTATGTCTGAAAGACTCACTGAAATGATCAATCATGATGATGCTTTCATTGCTTTACCAGGTGGGCTCGGAACGTTGGAAGAAATATTCATTGTTGCGTCATGGACAAACTTGAATATTCACCAAAAACCTATTGGGCTATTTAATGTTAATGGATTTTTCGATTTTCTTTTTGTATTTCTGAAGATGCTAAAAGAAAGGTTTATTTCAAAATCAGTAAGAGATATCTTCCTAACTGCACGAATAGTTGATGATTTAATTGACCAACTTTTAGCTTATGAACCAAATATCGACCCTATTCTTTCCAAATTGAACTGGTCTGGTAACGATCGTGGCAAAAAAGCGCAAAGTAAACATGGACCTTAATCTGTAATCTTTAGTTATTCCACAATAACCAGGTGAGATATTCTATACTCTTTCTTTCTTTCTTTAAACATTGAGGACAATGTCTCATTTGGTTGGAGGGGGATGATAGTTTAGGAAATAAATAATTTTCATGTTTATGTCTGTTTCATTGATGTTAGTTTTACTGTGTTGTTATTTTGTGTGTAAAAATATATATCCATATATATACACACAAAATAACAACAAATTTGTTTTCTAAACCAAGTGGAATTGTTGTTCAAAGGTGGTTGTGTAAGGAGTTTTCACTCCTGAGACGCATCTCAATATAATTCATAACAAGTTATTTATCGTTCCTTTATTTTTTGAATCATTTAATTTGTGAATTCTCCATAACATTGATTAAATTTGATCTTTATATGCTCGTCTGGCTGATATTATCAACAATATGGTAACATATGACCATAGTTGATGTACCGCAAGGCATTGTGCCCACTGGTACTATATAAGTCTTCAATGAAGACATACATGGATGGCAACATACAACGTATAAAGCTAGGCTTTTAGCGGAAAGGTATCGTTATCAACATTGTGTTGATTACGATTCAACCTTTTACTTGTTGCCATGGTAAATCCATTTGGATAATGCTTGCTAATGCTGCATGTTTCATTTATGAAATATGTCAGCTTACGGGAAAATCGCTTTCCTGAAAAGGAAGGAATCCTTTTGGAATCCTAAAATCAACGTTTGTCAACAAACAAACTTATGGTTTTGAAACTAGAAGGTTTGCAGGTTATTCGATCCATGTTCGGATTGAAGCAAGCATAGGTTCGTAGAATTATCGTTTTGATGTAATCATAATAGTTTATGATTTAATTCAAAATAAAAATGATTCTTGTGTATATAAGAGGGTTAGTGGGAGCGCACTGACAATAAATGTCCTAAATAAATAATGATAATATGTCATTTCTTGGAAATGATATTCCCATAAAACAATCGGCGAAAGCTTGGCTTTCGAATACTCTCCGAGAAATCATACATTGAAAAATGTACGCGACCTGGTGTCTCATACGCTTTGAGAATATAGAGTCATAAATAGGCCAATCCAAGTGATAATCACTGGATTGATGTTAAGATCATCCGTTAGTATCTTAGAGATCTAAGGATGTTTCCTTAAACTATGGAGAAGGAGAACTTGAAGTGACTGGGATCACTATTGCAAGTTTCCTAACCGATAAAGACGACTAAAAGTCGCAAACGGTACTATACAGTTTGAATAACGGTACAGTGAGCTGGAAATCTTCCAAGCAAGATATTGTTACCGTATAAACAACAAATGCGGGTTATTGCTGCAGCTGAGGCAACAATAGAAGCTATTTGGGTCGATAATAAATCTAATTAGATTAGATATAGTTCTGTTAGCAACTGAGCTAGGCGTCAGCACAGGCTAAAGAATTAATGGTCCCATCAACGATCCAGATACATACTTCGATATTCATCTGATTCATCCGGATCATACATCGTAGCGATGTGATGATCGAATAAATCGCATCAGATGATAATCATGCAAATCCGCTGACAAAAGCTTTCCTCAGCAATTTGAGCCAACCGTACATAGTTCGGCTGTTAGACACTCGAGTGACTGGCTATAGGCCAAGTGGGAGATTGTTGGAAAATTATGACCCATAGCGTCACTATTTGTACAGATCATTGTGTTTTTGTACAAATTAACTATGTGACAAAGGAGATTGCTCTCTTATCATTTGTGATTAGATCACCTAGATGTATAAATGATAGGAGGTCCTTATGATTTGTTCCTGGATTGAGAATGTTATGAGACAGTATCAGTCCACAAAGGATAAATCATTAAATATCCCTAGTCAGAGTATTATCGAGATTGGACATCGATAAATACGTAAAAGACTAGTATTACACTTGTGCGCGTTGTGAGGGCAAAACGGCATAGTTCTCATATATTTGGGTATAAGATACTCATGCAACTGTAATAGGAGGTTGTGTTTTACCAATGGTACGGGAAACAGTTTCGCTCTGGATAAACCCCCTCGGAATTCCATTGGTAGTATGACTATGTGTCTATGGAAGTCCGAAATCAGGGTAGGTGTATTTGGTCTTAACCTGAAACTTGTACCGCTAATACTTGCGACAATCAATATACTTTAGTTTTGGTCGTCCAGGGCTTTAACCGGTTTATGTGTACGCCTCTTCTGGGTATATCGAGAATCGTAGTGTGTTGGGTGTGATGTCAAGACGGAAGTATCACTCCAGTCATATGGAGATGATGATCGCGTAGGGATACAAAACTGGTTCTCTAAAAAGGTTGCAACCGTCGGGATAATATGACTTGGTCATGATTATCTGATATTAAAGAGACTAGTTGCTCGTCATCCGATATATGCTTCGTAAGGGGCAGACACTGTACCAGCCATAGGCTTTCCATGTGATCATCCGATACTGGATCGAAATACGCAATACTACGTATACTACGCCTGATATAGATCCTTTATTCCTGTAAGGATATTTCTGGAGAATTGGGTAGGCATGGCGCTTTGCTAGAAGCCAACCTTGTCTTGTAAATCGGTACAAACGTAGTACTAGGTACTTACATGTTCGGATAGTCCGACGACCGACTTTACTGCCAACATATCCGGGGATCTCATGGGTCGCTTCCCAAAGATTCACCGATGACATATGACTCGCACCTTTAATTAATCTGGGATTAATTAAAAGAGAGAGAAAATTAATCTGGGATTAATTACGGAGATATTTTATCTGGGATAAAATATCATTTAAAGATTGATAACGATTAATTTGGAATTAATCGATAAATTAATATATTCGATATATTAAACGAAATTGGATTTCGACGCGGAATTAAAATTAGATTTTAATTCGGGCGAACGAGTTAATTTAGAATTAATTCATTAGCGACGTGAATAGTAATTATGCTAGGCATGATAATTTTATTAAGTTAGATTTAATTACGTCGCAACGGAAAATTCGTTAATTTGGAATTAGCGAACCCGAGCCCGGGATTGTTTGTGAGCGCATTCACATTTCAAATTCGAGTGCGGCACGGAAATCACCTCAAGCGTCAAATCGCTAGTCGCATCTAGCATCACATCATCCGTCAATCAAGTGATAGATGTCTTTCACTTCGAATGATTGATGCCAGTCACTATTCATTGATTGATGGAGTTGGTGTTGGTGGTTGGAGTCTTAAAGGCTTGACTTTTGGAAAGAGAAAAGAAGTAATTAATTTTGGAAATTGATTAAGTGTATTTGATACACTTTTCTCACCAACCAACACCATCTCTCTCACTCTCCTCTATTCTCTCCTCTCACGCCCATGGTGGGCAGTTCATGCTTCTATTTTCTGCCCAGAAAACCGAGAGCAATGGGAAGCGAAAGGTCATGATTTTGTGGCAAAATCAAGAGTGCTAGCACACTACGAAGACATGCGAAGGTGATAGGGAAGTCCACCCATGAGCCGAGAATCATTTGACGAAGCTTGGAGTTTGGATTCTTGAGCAACAATGGCCGAAAATACAGTGGCCTGTGACAGTGGACTGCCGAGCATGCAGTGAGTAGAAACTGAGTTTTTGTTCGTCAAAGTATCGCTCAACCGATCGATGTGAGTATTCCGCAACTCCCTCGTTGTATTCGCACTTATTTTCAATGCTTGAAATGATCTTGGGATGCTTAGTATTTTCCAACATAAATGGCCCAACAAGTTCGCATTTCTGACAAGAATTCCAACTGCATCTAAATGATGATGGTCCCAAGCATAAAGAGATAATTCAAGCATAAAGCAATAATTTCTACAGAGCGGCTCATCGATATTTCAGAAGCTTTTGGCCCAATTGTCATGGGATACGAACTCGTCCCAGTTTAAATGGCCCAACAAGTTCGCATTTCTGACAAGAAGTCCAACTGCATCCAAATGAGGATTGTCCACAAGCACAAGGAAATAGTTTCTATAGGTCATATAACTCCGGTCTACGTGTGGGTTTACAGGAGTGTAGACAAAGACTCTCGCTGGTGAAGGATTGCCCACAACTAGGTCTCCTCATTCAAGGGTTCGAGCGACAAAGTGAGCGCACCTTTTTTATACCTTACAGTACGTGCCAACGAGTTATGGTGTGTGACTGACTGTCAAATAGATTTCCCATTGTCTTAAAAACCCAAGCCTCTTAGGCTCTTATCGCTTGGTGACAGGAACAAACAACGAGTCCTCCAAATTAGTCCATCACAGTAGGCTACGAGTACATGATTATCTAGGTGCCTTCGCAGCTTTTCCTTATAGAAAGATAGTGAATGAGGGAAGACACCAAATCATCACCAAGCCTTAACAATGCCTTTGATTAAACCCCTTTCAACCCACGGTAAACACGGTTAATTAAAGCACAAATCACAAACATTACAAGACATTACTTCGGGGCCAATTCTCTATCCCCAGTGGAGTCGCCAGACTGTAGGACATAGAAATCAGCGAAGCTGTTCCAAGCTTGCGGCCCAGTCGAGAGTATGGAGTAGCCCACGGGGGAACTAAACCGGAGAAATAACATGGAGTCGCCACCCGGTGTGAACCGGGAAAATGATTTAAGGCCGCACTCACCCCTCGCAAGGGAAGACCTCAAACCGTTGGATTCGGAATGGTCTCTTACTTATGCCACTTGTAATGATATGATTTGTGCAATAATCTAACCAAGCCTAAGCAACATATATTTCCAAGGGTAATATATTCCTAAGTTCGCATGTATAAAATAAATCATCATAACGGCAAACGTACGAGATCACACAATAATCTCATGAACATGTTGAATCATCAAACATGAAAAATAAATAACAACCTAAACATAAATATAAATTGAATGCCTACTGCGAAAGAAGATAACCAAATCATGCATAGAGGAATAACGTACTAACAACTAAATCATGCTTAAGAACCAAGTAACATACTAACAACCTAATCATGCTTGAACACCATCTCACGAACACATCAATTAGATAAATGCGGGAATACAAATAGATGATAACAGTAAGAGTATAAATAATGGAATGGTATGATTAATTACATGATACAAGAGGAATCACCCAAGAAAAAATTATTCATGAAATGTGATGAAAAGGAATCAGTTCAGTGTATATGCATTCGAGTAGTGTTCGTAATCACGTTCTAACGGTAAATAGAAGGTTCTTGTTCATATAGCATTTGAGAACGCGTTCGAATGGGACAAGACCTGATGAAACAAAACACATGCGCGTTCGAGTAGCGTTCATAAATGCGTTCGAACGGGAAACAGAAGGTTCGCATTCGTATAGCATTCGAGAACGCTTTCGAACGGGACAAGACCTGATGCATGATAGATGACGCAAACACATACACTGATGAGCAAATGCACAATGTAGGACCCTGTGTGCCCGATTGAACTCATTCCCATTCAATCGAGTGTACCTTGTCCGGCGCGGAAAAACATCGTGGTAAAGGTAGCCTTTAGGCATTTTCCCTCGAATAGAGGACCTTTAATCCACCCTAGTTAGCCCATACGCACTATAATGCAATACATGCATAAATAGAGCAATGATATGCAAAAAGGTCAATGTCATAACAAAAGGCGCGGAAAAACATCGTGGTAAAGGTAGCCTTTAGGCATTTTCCCTCGAATAGAGGACCTTTAATCCACCCTAGTTAGCCCATGCGCATTACATTACAATGCATATAAAATAAAGACAACAATATAGGACTTCGTATATTCGATTAAACATATCTCACATTCAATCAAACACACTTTGTCTGGCGCGGCAAAGTATTGTCGTAAAGGTAGCCTTTTGGACTTTTCTTCCCTCAAATAGAGAACCTTTAGACCAACATACTAAGCCCATGCGCATTATATCATCAATACACAAACAAATAATCATACGGGAATTAAATGGCGGAATATAAAATGCGGATAATAAACAAACAAGATAAAATAAAGCGAAATATGTGCCGTTTGCTCAAGTGGTACGTGGAGTTGTATCCCAAGTACATACCGCACTACCGTCCATTCGGATTCGGCTACGGAATTTACATATGGGTTTCCATCCTATATACCACAAGAGACGGCACATTTTTCATTCATTCAAGGGCCACAACACACATTAATCAATGACTCTCATGCGAAGAAAATTCAATAGGTAATTAAAATATGAATAAGGATAAATAAGAAAGGTGCCGTCAGGTCTAACCTTTTATGTCGACTCTTGGAAGCATGTTACAAGGCCGTCGGAAGGGCTAACACTCCGCAACTCTTCTGGTTCACTGGTTCACGTCTTTCCTCGCTGTTTCACTACTCGGGCTACTATTTTCACTCCGTTTTGCTGCTGTTTTCACGGAATTTTCTGGTCACTATTTTTGGTGTATTAAGGGACTGTTTTCTGCGTTTTTAAGGGGGTTAGGGCTGCTGTTTTGTGCGGTTATTTAAGGGTTTAAAGTGCAGTTTTTGTTCACTGTTTTAGGTAATTTAGGCCACTGTTTGGGATGATTTTTAGGTGATGTAGGGGCTATCTGGAGTTGTGTTTCGGTGGTTGTTTATGCGGCAATGGAGGGGGTTTGATTGATGAGTATTCGGCAATGTAGAGAGAGAAAGAGAATTGTTTGTTTGTTGCTTCTTATCTTAGGCGTGAATGCTAGGAGAGTTTTGGGTGCTAATGCTTTGCATAATTTTCTGTGACTTGTATGTATGTGCTAGGGTGTGAAAGGTTGGATTTTTGTTTCTTTTATAGGCAAAGGCTAGGGTTTTCTTTGTTTGAATAGGAATGGAATTTAAGTAATTATGGGGGGAATATTTTGTTTAGTATTTCACAAGGAAAAATCTTCTTAAATTAGGGAGGAGATTTGGTTTGATTGGGAAGGTGATATATTTGATTTGTTTCATTTAGGTATGTGAATTATTTAATTTAGGGAGGATATTATTTTAATTTATGACATGTGTTTTAAATATTTTAATTATTTGGGTGGGTTTTGGTGGGCTAATTGGGCTTGGGTCGTGAGGCTAGCAACAAAACCAAAAGTACCGACACCGTTCGAACGCCTATTCGAACGCTACACGAACGCCCGCAATCTGCTTGACGTTCTAACGTGTTCACGAATGCAGCATGAATGAAAGCAGTGAACATGTGAATTGAATCCGATGAGTTACTTATTCTGAATTTCCCCTTCCGACATTCGTTTCCCGCGACTTCCGTGACTTAAAAGGTAGTGTCTCCAAATGAGACTCATCATAGGACTTACATGTAAAATGCAGTGCCTACACTTAGATTATCATCCTTCCATTTCTAGAAGGTTCAACCTCCTCAGATGTAGACTCATCGGGCATAGTAAGGGGTATCGGGTTCTCTAAATTTTTTGGAATCTAGGACAATCCTCAAATCCATTTCCCAGTCTGCGTAATTCTCTAGACCTTTTAGTTTGTTCGTATCCAGTATACATGTAAAATTATTAGTCGAGGTGGAAGCCTTCATCACAAATCTATCACATAGACAGTGAAAGAACAGTTAGCGAAAAATAATTTCATACAATATCAAACAAACATCAAATAGATAATGAATTTTTAATTTGAAAGATACTCTCCCAATGTTTAATGTAAAACCGTAATCCTTAAACAAAATACAAAGAATTCAATAATTAAATTAATTTCATAATGGGAAGTGGACCCCATGAATATATTTCAGCTCACAACTTTAGCACATTCTCGCCTACGTATATTCATTAGGTAGACAACCCATTGTCAATCACATAATGGTGACTCATGGGTTTCAGTCTTGATTTCTCATTGTGACAGTTTTGGCGCGTTCATAAGGAGGCGTATCAATATTTTACTTGTCAATGATAAATTCAAGATAGCATTGTAGTCCTAAAAACTTTGGCAAGTTCAAGATTTTCCACTTTCACTTGAATTTATCACATATAACAAATATGTTATACCGACACAAATAAAATTTTCATTAACTACTTCATCATAGCTTTGACATGAAAACGAAATAGCCACATAAATGTATTTTCGTAAGTATTGACAAGACGGATCTAGAAACGAATGTTCCCACACATATTATTATTCGAGCCTTATCAATTAGGAATTTTTCGATAATTGTCAAACAATTCCAATTAATCAAATTAATTAAACATGCAGGTGCAAACAATAAAATTGAATTAAATATCACATAGCAAACATGAAACATGTAATCGATGTAGAATGAGAACTGCTTTCATACTAATTTTGTTGGGTTTTCGTTGTGGAAACATAGTTTGAGTGAAATCAAAATTTCAAAATTTTTAAACTTTCGGAATAAATTATTTTGGTATCATATGTCAATAATTTATTCATATTTCACCTATGTTAGACAATTATGACCCATAGCGTCACTATTTGTAAAAGACATTGTGGTTTTTGTACAAATTAACTATGTAGCAATGGCAATTGCATTTTATCATTTTGTAATTTGATTACTTAAATATATAAATAATAAAAGTCCTTATGATTAGATCCGGATTGCAAGATATAAGAAAGTATCAATCCATAATGGTTTAATCATTAAATATCCCTAGTCGTAGTATTATCGAGACTAGACATCGATAATGCGGAATAGACTAGTATTGCACTTGTGCTTGTTATGGAAACGTAACAACATAGTTCTCATATATTTAAGTATTGGATACTTATGCAAGTGTGATAGGAGGTTTTGTTTACCGATGGTACAGAAACAGCTTCGTTCTTGATAGACCCCGCGGAATCCCATTGGTAGTATGACTATGTGTCTATAGGAATCCGCATCAGGGTAGGTGTATTTGGTCTTAACCTGAGACTTTGATGAGTGGTATTTCTATCACTATTTCCTACTCATCTAACCTAATATTTTGTATAGTTTCTCGGGTTTTGTGAACGTTTTGATGTGTTTTGTGTTATTTTGCAGATAAATAAAGTTGGGAAAGCAATGGAAGCAATTTGGGGCCAAAATAGAGAAAAAATGACAAAAGGTCAATTCGGTAATTTTCCAGCATCGCGACGCCAAGAAATTCAGCGTCGCGACCCCTAACGTGCGCCGGACATACTAACGTGCGCCGAGGGACACGTGTCAGAATCTGAGAAATTGGACTTGCTAACGTGTACCTTATCTTGCTTACGTGCGCCGATCTTGCTAACGTGCGTCGGCTGCCATGTGTCATCATCACAGAAGATCTGCTAAAATGCGCTGGCTGCCACGTGTCGAAATCTCATTGGACCAAAGCAAGCGCGTGCAACATGTCAATCTCTCATTGGACCGAATATTGGACAAATCACATGTTGCCACATGTCGACCTCTCATTTGACCGATCCTAAACGCGTGCCACGTATTAACTTTTCATTAGACTGAAAAGCCAGCCAATTACCATGCGCCGCGTGTCACCTTCTGATTGCGATGCTCTATCGTGTGACACATGTCACCTCCTGATTGTGCCAACATCGTACGCGTGGTCAAACCATGTAGACCAGTTACGCGTGCTGGCGTCACGACGCCAAGCACTTCAGCGTTGCGACGCCGGTTGCAGATTTTGCCTATAAATTCAGGCCTTCTTCACTTTATTTGGTGTGCAGCTTTTCCCTGTTTTTAGAGGATTGCATCTAGTTTTTGTAAATATAAATAATTTTTAATTTATGTATTTTAATTTTCAGTAATAATAATAGTTCTTCTTCTTCTCTTTTCTTTTATGTTTTGTAGTTAAATTTCTGCTGGGGTAAAAGGTGAAATATTTAATATAATTATCTAGGTAAATCTCACTTAACTATAGTTTATAAATTATAATTTAACCGAATTAATAAATGTCAGACTTTATTATCGCCTATATGGTCGGGTTAAATATAAATTACTTTATCGCCTATATGGCTGGTCTTTATGTGACAGATAATTACAACCTATATGGCTGGTGTAGTTGGATTAAATGGATTACCACCTATATGGCTGGTTTTAATTGTTTAACATTATTAATTCCTGAGAAAGCAGAACATAAAATAATTTATATATTATAATAAGTGAGATTCCTAGATAAGAAATATTAAATGTGGATCCTCTAACCCCAGCATTTTATTTTTATTCTAGGGAAGTGATGAAACACAATATTCACACTTAATAATTGATTTTCTTTTTATGGTAATTCTTTAGTTTGTTTATTGAGTCTTAAGCTTAATGCTTCTTGTTGTCTGATCACCAATAAGATTGATGTGGTAAACTTAAAATGAACTAGGCATAGGGATTTTAGGTTTCAGCCTTAGATTCAATAGCCCACGATCTTCATTGAGGATAGATAACCCTTTAATAGATTTCCTTACATTATAGACATATACCTGTCAGGCGGGGGTAGCCATAATTGGAACTTAATCTTAATGAATCCAGGTAATTTGGTTGACATAGACATATGGTTCAATTGGGTTATACTGGGTATTTGCGTCTGACCATCGACAGAGGCTTTTGCATATTTTTGTGTTCCAGGTTAGAAAATTAATTTATTACACATATATAAGAGAATCAATTCATCTTTATATAATATTGTGTGGAGTCACGACCCTCGATCCTTCAGTCTTTTCTTTTATTTTCCTTAGTATTTTATTTTGAGTATGTTTTTATTTTAATTAGCAAATCCACATTCAACCAACCAAAAGCAATCAATTCCCTTCTCCCTATAATTAGATACTTGTAAATAAATAGTATCAATAATTAATAACAACAGTAGGAATTAAGTCCTCGTGGGATCGATATTTTTATACTACTTGAACGATACGTGCGCTTGCGTTATACGTGTGTGTTTACGCCGGTCAGACTTACATCGCTAGTACTTACGACAATCAATACGCTTTGGTTTTGGTCGTCCAAGACTTTAACAGGTTATGTGTACGCCTCTTCTGGGTTTATTAAGAATCGTAGTGTATTGGGTGTGATTTCAAGATGGAAGTATCACTTCAGTCATATGGAGATGATGATCACGCAGGGATACAGAACTGGTACTCTAATTAGTTGCAACCATCGGGATAATATGACATGGTCATGATTATCCGATTAAAGAGACTAGTTGCTTGTGATCCGATATATGCTTCGTATAGGGAAAACACTATTCCAGCCCCAGGCCTTGCATGTGACATCCGATACTTGATCACAATATGCAATACTACGTATAATACGCCTGACAAAGATTATATATTCCATTAAGAATATTTCTGGAGAATTGGGTAGGCACGGTGCTTTGCTAGAAGCCAACCATGTCTCGTAAATCGGTAAAAACGTAGTACTAGGTACTTACCTGTTCGGATAGTCCGACGACCGGATTTACTGCCAACATATCCAGGGATCTCATGGGTCACTTCCCGATGATTCACTGATGACGTATGATTCAAGCATAATTAATCTGGGATTAATTACGGAGAGATTTTATCTAGGATAAAATACTATTTGAAGAGAGAGAACAAATTAATCGATAAAATAATATATTCGATATATTAAACGAAATTAGTTTTCGACGCGGAATTAAAATTGGATTTTAATTCGGACAAATGAATTATTTTAGAATTAATTCTCGAGCGACGTGAATAGTAATTTTGCTAGGCATAATTATTTAATTAAATTTGATTTAATTACGTCGCAACGGAAAATTCGTTAATTCAGAATTAGCGAACCCGAGCCCGGGATGTGTCACGGGCCCACTCGGATTTTGAATCAAGTGGGGCCCACATGTCACATCACTTGTCACTTTAATTACTTTTTGGTGATGGGTTTTGGTGAAGGAATGATGGTAACTTGTATGACACATTTGTGTGTAATGATGGGAATGATTTTTACCAAATTTTTAGATTTGGTATATCATTTGATTTTTGAAATCAATTAACACAAGTCATTCACTCCTTCTCACTCTCTCACTCACGGTTTTAGAAACCAAAACTACTCTCTCCATTTTCTTTCTTCTTTGACCGAAACTAGGAGGAAGAAGAAGAAGAAGATTTTTGTTGCAAAAATTTTCTAAGTACTAGCACACACAAGGGTGTTGGGGTTGGTGCTCAGAGCGCCAATCCGGCCCGTATTTATGTCTGATTCATGAATATGAACATCCCCTTATTCCATAATATTACTTATTTATGGTTGCACCTCTTGTTCTTATATACGTATTCGATCTGATTACGATTAGATTGAAACTAAATGTGGTTTAGTGATATGTATATATTAGACAAAGGCCCGATAATATATAATGCAGTACACAGTTACAAAGTTAGTTTGTAATTGACATTGGGAAATGTCACTGCTATATGAATATTATCAAACATAGTTCCTGGTCAAGATTTGCTAACACGGGTCGGTTAGTCAAATCCGTTGAGACCAGTACATGTCGTATATCGAGACTTGGTCCGATGGTTTATCCCAATGAACCATGAGTCTAGGGAGACTCGTATAGTCGTGTAGGTGTTTATAATGGATAAACACTGAACGACTCACCGAAGATTCTTAATGGATGGTACACCAACGTCAATAAGAATCTTCTCGGGTTGAGTAGCATAGTGGTCCTTCGACTTGAGACACCACTGTGGATGTATAAGACATCCTCCACACTTAGATGGCAGTCACGTCACCGATCTATTTAGATCAGACCTCTGCCTGTTCGTTGGGTGTGGATCGATCCTCAGGATATCCTGTGTGTGTCAAGATAGGATCCGTCAGTTCTGTGTACAGAGCATAGGTAGTCCATATATATTTAGCAGTCTGTTAAATCTGTGGCCACAGTATACATCGGAAGTAAGTTCCGAGTGTTTTTTAGAGATTGCTAATAGATACGTCGACGAGATAATACCTATAGAGATTTGACATTCACATCTATATCTCTGGGATTATCTGGATACCTGTGACGGAGGGATTATACGTATGCAATGACCTCGACCTGTATGATTCAGCTAGTTTATCCGTGATCGTCATAATCTACGGGTGGATAGATTATGCACATGAAATTGGATTTCGTGACGGATATACCTGAATCTAGAGAGTCTCAATAATGAAACATACTCGTAGAGCACTAGAGCAACATTTATGAATAATGATGATTATTTATAAATCGTTTAATCGTTAAACGAAAAATACATGCGAACGGGCCGAACCGTCATTTCCTAATTAATGTGTATTTGTATTTCATATATGATATTATTAAATACACATTAATAAATAGTCAAATAAAGGTATTTGACATATATCATTAATATATGTATTTGAGATATTTAAAGTAAATATAATACATATATTTGATATATTTGTATTTAATTAATTATTTAATTATTTAATTGTTAAATGATTAATATAATTAAAATATAAATATCTCACCAAATGATAAAGTTAGGAAATGATTATAAGTTGCAATTGTTGACTTATACATTAAAGGAAAAGGTTGTCAAATTGATTTTGACTTCTTAAGATATTTGTTCAAAATTGTTTGAAAAATTAAAATGTCTTTCTCCTTTATTTTTGATTAAATTCGGCCATGACCTTGAAAATATATAAGAGATATATTTTCTTAGTTGCATTTTTTGACTTTATATTAATATCTTTAAAAGGTTTTAGATATTTATTAAAGTTGATCAAATGAAAATGAAATGGAAATGAAATTTATAAACTTGTACAAGTCTAGGTGAATTTCGGCCAAGGCATTGTTTGTGCAAGTATATATTGTTTTTCATTTCATTTCATTCTTAACCTAATACACTTTAAATAAAAACTCCATTAATGGAAGCAAAAGAAGCTTGTGAGAAAGAAAGAAGAAATCAAAGAAAGCTTGGATTTTAGTGAGTTTTTCCAACTTGCTATTAGAAAGGAAAATGTTCCTTAGGATCTAGGCTTTAACATATGATGTTCTTAGGTTATTTATTTCTTTATTCCTTGTGTTTTTGTTGATGGAAGTTTTGATGGAAGTGTTGAGCATGTATGATGAAGGAAGGTTGTGACTATTGTAGTTATAAGCTGTCTTTTAAGGTTTTGGAAACCATGTTGCTAATATAGAGTTGTTGACCCACTCTTAGATGACCTAGATTTGATCTTGAGTTGTTTCATTGTGTTGAGACTTTGATTGGATGGAAGAAACATGATTGAAGTATTGGATTTAACCAATTTGGTCTAATTTGTCCAATTTGATAAAATTGAAAAATTAGGGTTCATGACCAATTCCAAATTTGGGGCTTTTCATATATATTGTGTATTTGGATGTTTATATGATGCATATAAAGTTTCATGTTGATTGTATTACATCTTGATGTGTTTTGAAGCATGAAATGACAAAGTGCACAAATGGCACCCCATTAGGGAGCATTCGGCCAAGTGAGTGAAATTTGGGGATTTGGTTGCTTTTGGTGTTTTGATGTTTTGAACATGCTAAGTTCATCTTAGAAATTATTTAGAATCATTCAAAATTGATTAGATCAATTTCGGACTAAAATGGACAAAATACCAATGTAAGGGCATTTCGGTAAATTCACTTGAATATGATTCATTTGAATTTTATTTCATAATTTGATTATTGGAATATTAAATAAATATGTTTATTTAATTAATTCGAGAAAAAATTTTGAAATCGGAAAATAAGATTTCCACCGCTTCCGCTGCGTTACCGGATTCTGCCCCTAAAACCCCTACAAAATGGTATCAGAGCGAGTCTGATTCTAGGCCTCCATAAATGATTAGCTTATTTTATTCAATGTTTAATCATGTTTTCTTGACTTTATACATGCATGTTATAATCTAATTTGATTAGATTTAGGGTGTATGACACTTAATGGAATATCCCCGCTTAATAAGGTTTTAAAGTAACTAGTATTTGGAATACTTGTTTCTTGGTCCGTCTTGTCAATACGGTTTATAAATATCTTTTCGTTGACTACATCTGAGACCGTGCCTCTGCTGTGAGGGTGTAGCTGATAGAAATTTATTTATGCCGAATGTATATTAGATACTAGATAAATTCAAGCGAAAGCGGAATCCTGAACGTGCCCTAGCTGTCAGGGTTACGCAAGTAACTTGAGTTTATCATTGACGAGTTTAACCTTGGTACGTCTCCTTGTGGGCCTGCCTTCGCAGCGACAACGAGAAACGGCCAGGACCGGAATCTTGGAGTCACTAGTAAGTGATTGACAATTAGTTGTCTACCTGTGAATATACGTCGGCGAGACCATGCCTCTGCTGTGAGTCGAAGTATATTCATGGGGTCCTCTTCCCATTATGGAATTCAATTTAATTATTGAATTCTCGTCTTTCCGTTGTGGATTACGACATTACGTTAAAATAGTGGGAGGCACTGCTAAGTTTAAAATATTCCATAACTTAGGCAGTGTATGTTATTATGGAAATTGTCGTTTGTTTGTTTCCTTATTCTATTGTTATATAGAATTAAACTTTTATTTACTGCACACATATTTTGATATGTTATCTGACTAGACTCTTGGTTACAGTTATTCTAGAATAGGTTCTAGATACTAATAGACTAGGATATTATTATATTAGTCTAAACCATCGGGAACTGTTGTTCCGATTTTCTTGAAAAATAAAGATGGTTAGTGACTTAGTTTCTAAGTCATGATAGATAATCTAGATAGATATCCCTTAAGGATATAATACTTTATAGACAATAGTTTCTTATGCAGTAAGAATTGACTTGAATTAGTTCATGTCTCAAGATTCTTGACTGGCATTTAGAAAGCCCTATTAGGTATTTGTTTATCTAGTAATGACATTTCTAAGCTTTAATTACCTTTAGAGGTAATGTGTCTGACACAATTTGATTTAATTACGTCGCAACAGAAAATTCGTTAATTCAGAATTAGCGAACCCGAGCCCGGGATGTGTCACGGGCCCACTCGGATTTTGAATCAAGTGGGGCCCACATGTCACATCACTTGTCACTTTAATTACTTTTTGGTGATGGGTTTTGGTGAAGGAATATGGTAACTTGTATGACACATTTGTGTGTAATGATGGGAATGATTTTTACCAAATTTTTAGATTTGGTATATCATTTGATTTTTGAAATCAATTAACACAAGTCATTCACTCCTTCTCACTCTCTCACTCACGGTTTTAGAAACCAAAATTACTCTCTCCATTTTCTTTCTTCTTTGACCGAAACTAGGAGGAAGAAGAAGAAGAAGATTTTTGTTGCAAAAATTTTCTAAGTGCTAGCACACACAAGGGATCATTCAAGGTGATAGGGAAACCGACCTTTGAGCTTGGAATCACCATTAAAGCTTGGAGCTTGGATTACATCCCCAAAGGAGGAGCTTAGCCGAAAGTTGGAGGAACAAGTTTTTATGTTTGACGCATCCAATATCCGATCAAAGTAAGTTTAATTTCGCTATTCTTACTTTCGTATTCACATTATTTCATTGCTTTATATGATCTTGGGAATTCCTTAGAAACCAACAATGGTATCATGGAGCCTAATGAGCATGAAATTTACTTAGGGTTTATATACTAAAATTTGGGTAAATTTGATTTGAGCATGTTTTAATCAAATTATTTGTTTGAGTATGCTTGTATGTTAATAACTTAGAGTTATGCATGATCAATTTGTAGAAAAATTAATTGGATTAATTTTGCCAAAA
This sequence comes from Zanthoxylum bungeanum, assembly GCA_019454045.1. NCBI lineage: Eukaryota > Viridiplantae > Streptophyta > Magnoliopsida > Sapindales > Rutaceae > Zanthoxylum > Zanthoxylum bungeanum. Next base: position 174,223 of record SKCR01051412.1, read on the forward strand.
ATGCTAGGCTTGGCCGAATGCTTCATAACCCTAATGTCATGGTATTTTTTGTTCTTTTGATCATTGGATGAGTTTAAAGACTTGGGATAAATTGATTAATGATTTAATTGGATTGAAATCGAAATCGATTTTTAAAATCCCTCAATGCCGTGAGCTTCAAAGCATGTAAATGAGATGATTTTCGTTTCAATAATATTGGACATGTATTGATGATGAATAAGCATGATTAATTAATTAGATTAGTATTTTGGAAATGTTAATTTAAATAAGTTAATCATGGCTAAGCACTTTAATTAATTAAATCATGATATTTGGAATATTAAAATTTAATTAGTTGGGCTTAATTTAGAATTGGGCTTAAAATGTTGTATTTGGGCCTAATGGGCTTGGTTGGGCCAAGTTGGATTAGGTCAATTGTATTAAGTGGAAGGAAAGTATAACTCGATGAAAATCGGAGTGATACTGTTCCTGGCACATAATCTTTAAAAGGAACATGAACAGTTCATCAGGGATGAAACTGTACCATAATCTTGGAATACACAAGGACCGCGTAGGTCGGAGTCAGAAAATAACCTGAGAGGTGTGGGTTTCTGATCTCACCTCATGTGGATATTAATCTTATTGAGGAAGATAAGCTGGCTACGTATGAGGAAGCGATACAAGGTATCGACTCCGGTTTATGGCAAGATGCCATGAATTCCGAAATGGATTCCATGTACACCAACCAAGTTTGGACACTGGTTGATGCACCAGAAGGCGTAAAGCCTATTGGTTGCAAATGGGTCTTTAAGAAGAAGACTGACATGGATGGCAACGTACAAACTGTTGGACAGTTATGACCCATAGCATCGCTATTTGTACAGATCATGGTGTTGTTGTACAAATTAACTATGTGACAAAGGAAATTGCTCTTTTATCATTTGTAATTAGATTACCAAGATGTATAAATGATGAAAGGTCCATATGATTAGTTCCAAATTGAGATGATATGAGACAGTATCAATCCACGAAGGTTTAATCATTAAATATCCCTAGTCGTAATATTATCGAGATTGGACATCGATAATGCAGAATAGACTGGTATTACACTTATTCGCGTTGTGGGAGCATAACGGCATAGTTCTCCTATATTTGGGTATAGGATACTCATGCAAGTGTAATAGGAGGTTGTGTTTGCCGATGGTACAGAAAACAGCTTCACTCTGGATAGACCCCTCTGAATTCCATTGGTAGTATGACTATGTGTCTATGGAAGTCCGAATCAGGGTAGGTGTATTTGGTCTTAACCTCAGACTTGCACAGCTAATACTTGCGACAATCAATATACTTTGGTTTTGGTCGTCCAAGGCTTTAACAGGTTCTGTGTACGCCTCTTCTTGGTATATTGAGAATCATAGTGTATTGGGTGTGATGTCGAGACAGAAGTATCACTCTTGTCATAGTGAAGATGATGATCACGTAGGATACGGAACTGGTTCTCTTATATATTGCAGCTATCGGGATATTATGACTAGGTCATGTTTATCCGATTATAGAGACTAGTTACCAGAGATCCGATATGTGCTTCGTATGGGGCAGACACGATTCCAGCCCCAGGCCTTGCACGTGACATCCGATACTGGATCGAAATACGTAATACTATGTATACTACGCCTGATATAGATCACATATTCCAGTAAGAATATTTCTGGAAAATTGAGTAGGCACGGTGCTTTGCTAGAAGCCAACCATGTCTTGTAAAACGGTAAAAACGTAGTACTAGGTACGTACTTGTTCGGATAGTCCGACGACCGGATTTACTGCCAACATATCCGGGGATCTCATGGGTCACTTCCCGAAGATTCACCGATGACGTATGACTCGCACTTTATTAATCTGGGATTAATTATAAGAGAGAGAAAATTAATCTGGGATTAATTACGGAGATATTTTATCTGGGATAAAATATTATTTAAAGAGAGAAAAATGATTAATTTGGAATTCATCGATAAAATAATATATTCGATATATTATACGAAATTGGATTTCGAAGCGGAATTAAAATTAGATTTTAATTCGGGCAAATGAGTTAATTTAGAATTAATTCGTTAGCGATGTGAATTGTAATTTTGCTAGGCATAATTATTTAATTACGTCGCAATGGAAAATTTATTAATTCGGAATTAGCGAATCCGAGCCCGAGAGTGTTTGCGGAGCCACTCGCATTGCAAATTAAAGAGCGGCCCATAAGTCACATCAAACGTCAAATCACTAGTCAATCGATTGATGTGATGTTCAGTCACTTTGAGTGATGTGACAACTTGTCACTTGTGATTGATGGTGGTAGTTGGAGAGCTTTAATGCTTGTCACTTTCCAAAGTTAATGGGTCCCGCTTAACTGGAATCATTAAGCTTGTTGTGCCAAAGCCAAAGCTTAGTTGATTCAGAGGAAAAGGTTAGGAAAATATATTGGATATATTGGCATATATATTATATATATGTTTCGGACTTGGAGGTCCACCTACTGGATCTAGGAATTGGATGAGATCCAATTGATCTTAGAGATCAACCTAGTTATGTTTCATACAACTTGTTGGCCAAAGTCAAGGTTGTGTGTTATTTAACGGGATCCTAGCCCACTAGGAAACTAGGTTTCCCGAGTACTCCACAGAGGGTTAGAGGCTCATCGAAAAATAGTGGGAGGCAAGTATTAGATTTGCAATTTCGGTTAGAAACTTGCCAATACGCGCTCATTTCATTTTTCATCATTATTTATTAAATATATTAGTTTGACTAATATTCAATTGTTGTTTTAATTTAACAGTTGGACTGTATTCAAACTACTTCATTTGTAGTTGGTTATATAATTAAATTATAGTAATCAATACATTTGAATGTAACCAATCAATTGTAGTTGATTATATAGTTAGACTATAGTAATCATTATATTTAATTGTACCCGAAATCATTGATTGGATAGTTGGACTATAGCAATCAAGATGACTGAAAGATTAGCGTCAAAGGACATAATCCTGGGGAAAATATCTTTAACGGCTTTAATTTTCAGATTGGGAGTAGAACCTCTCTAGCATGAGCCTGGAGTTGAGTAAATAGTAGAGCATGAGCTTAGGAAGACTCATTGTGATGATAACTTTAGCGCTCAATCCTTTATGCATAGCTAGAGCTTCTTAAAAGGACATATCCCAAGTTGTCTGTGTTGGACAATTATGACCCATAGCGTCACTATTTGTACAGATCACGATGTTGTTGTACAAATTAACTATATGACAAATGAGATTGCACTCTTATCATTTGTGATTAGATCACCGAGATATATAAATGATAGGAGGTCCCCATGATTTGTTCCTGGATTGAGAATGATATGAGACAGTATCAGTCCACGAAGGATAAATCATTAAATATCCCTAGTCAGAGTATTATCGAGATTGGACATCGATAAATACGTAAAAGACTAGTATTACACTTGTGCGCATTGTGAGGGCACAACGGCATAGTTCTCATATATTTGGGTATAGGATACTAATGCAAGTGTAATAGGTGGTTGTGTTTGCTGATAGTACGGGAAACAGCTTCGCTCTGGATAGACCCCCTCAGAATTCCATTGGTAGTATGACTATGTGTCTATAGAAGTCCGAAATCAGGGTAGGTATATTTGGTCTTAACCTGAGACTTGCACCGCTAATACTTGCGACAATCAATATACTTTGGTTTTGGTCATCCAGGGCTTTAACAGGTTCTGTGTACGCCTCTGTTGGGTATATTGAGAATCGTAGTGTGTTGGGTGTAATGTCAAGATGAAAGTATCACTCCAGTCATATGTAGATGATGATCGCGTAAGAACACAGAACTAGTTCTCTAAAAAGGTTGCAACCGTCGGGATAATATGAATTGGTCATGATTATCCGATAATAAAGAGACTAGTTGCTCGTCATCCGATATATGCTTCGTACGGGGCAGACACTGTACCAGCCCCAGGCCTTGCATGTGATCATCCAATACTGGATCGAAATACGCAATACTATGTATACTACGCCTGATATAGATCCTTATATTCCTG